>JAANSQ010002135.1:0-12753 GCA_036850885.1 Lepidocyrtinus dapeste | reverse complement strand
TTCGGGCCAGTGGCTGCCAAAACTAAAGAGGAAAAACTAATTGAAACTCTGATGGAAAGCTGTTTATTCAAGTGTGGCCTGAGTTGCGCGTTGGGTGAGTGACAGAAAAATTGCTACGCTTTTCTTTGGCCTTATGTCATCGTAGATATAAACTTTTTAAGAATTGGAATAAACTCATGTTCCTTTGTTCTTCTTCCATAGGATACGGTTTGGGTGCTGTGATTGGGCTATTTTCTGCCAGCGTCAACCCTAATATCACTGGCTCAGAAGCTAAGCAACAATCTGCTAGAGAGGTTATCCGTGATATGAAAATCACAACTTTGAGTCACGCTAAAAATTTTGCTATCGTTGGAGCAATGTTCGCCTCTGTGGAATGCGCTATAGAAACGGTAAAAAATATAGGTTTCGAATGTTTATTATAATTTTATTGTTCATTCATCAAATTCATTACTCAGTTGCGTTTATGAATCTTTACTTTCATTAATTACATATTAAATCATGTTCTAGTACCGAGGAAAAACTGACTGGAAGAACGGAACAAGTGCCGGTGCTCTTACGGGTGGATTAATAGGCCTCAGAGGTGATTACTTGAGCTTAAATATTAAAAAAAACTGATGATTAACGACAAAAAAAAAACAAAAATTAACTTCATGTTGTTATTTTAGCTGGAGTAAAGGCTGGACTGATTGGTGCAGCTGGGTTCGCTGTCTTTAGCACAGCGATTGATTATTATATGCACCACAGATAAACTGTCCTCGTAGGTGTATAAATTTTTATTTAGACCTCCTGTCTTCCTGATTGTTTGAAAATTGCAGAAAAAGAGAAAAATTTAGTAATGTGGCGGAAAATATATTCAAAACCAGTTTTTTTTACAATATTTGGTCGTAGTGCATTAAAATAATTTTAATCCGGTAAAATATGTAAATTTGTTGTTACGTATAATATCTTTTTTGTTTTATTAGCAAAATTTATCAGTTAATGAAGTTATTCTATTGCGCATCTAAAATAGTATCCGTTGAATTGTTTTATAAGCGGGTTTTATAATAAATAAAGTATTTATTGTTAAGAATATAAATACGTACTAAACAAAGCTTTGGAATGTATTGTTTTTTCGTTGCATTAACGGAACTAGAACCAGAAAATTTGACAAAATGAATATAGATATTGTGTGCTTTACATTATAGACATTTAGCCGACTGAGTAAAACATGGGATCGGTGCGCTTGCAATCACGATATCATTGATTACCGTAGCTTTTGTACGTTCCGGCGAGTTCTAGCAGGTATTTATCTGGGTTATCTTTCCACTCTGGATTGCTTAAATCGATCTTTCTGTTTTTCTCTGCTTGTTTCTCTTCCCATTTACGAAGGTCACTCTGCGAAATTCTGAAAAAAAGATTAACCAGTTTACGTTTCTTGAAAACTGAGAGAAAACTCAGTCATTCAACTGGCGCAAATGATGTCAGAAAATCTAATTTAGATTTAGGTTTAAGCTGTTTATACTTACTTCACTTCAGGTGGAGCACATCCCCAAGCAAGAAATCGAATTATCTTACATGGGATCTGCTTGTAGGAAACGTAGGTGAATTCAGATTTTATTTCCATTGACACACTTCGAGGATTTTTCCCGACTTGGATTCCAAATGGATAACCTCTGATTGAAAAATTGGAATACAGAAGCTTAGATCCTCCTAGATAAAACAGGTAAACGGGGATGTTTTTAATACACCTTGTCTCGAAATCAATGCAGGTAATGGCATGACGTTAAGAAACTAAACTGCCTTACGCTCAACAACTCTAAACTCAGGTTTTACAATGAACAGTACAGAATCTTCACCTCCCCAAAAGTGACAACTTTCTTTCCATTCTACATCAGACGCAATGCAAAACAAGTAGTCATTGTCTGCTTTAATAAACATCAGAGTGGGACCACGGTAGTTGAAGACGTGGTGCTGGAACCTGTTAATGCTCAAACCCTGATCTTCACTGTCATACAACAGCGTCCAAGCTTCGGATGCAGGATTTTTATCGGCCAGCTATATAAAGAGTTAAAGAAGACACAATAAGTTGACTTCTCTTCACAAAATATTCGTAAATTAAATAGGCACAAAAGGAAATTTAAGCTTGCCATTTGCATGGGCATCAATTGTTCCTGTGCTTTTACCGTACTTTGCTGCACCGATGGATTTCCTGGTCTGCTTTCTGAGATATTCAGGAACTTTCTAGGTAAGGAAGACCTAAGAAGCCACATTAAGATGGGATGAATCAACTTGCAGCAGGCATCTTCAACTATTCCACCAGCACTAGGTTCATCCTCTGGTTGCAATGATGGAGGTGTAGTCTTCTTCAAAATCTTTCGAATTAAAAAAATTAAATAAGGAACTGGATGAAATTATTAAAATCTAGCAAAAATAGCAAACCTTGCCGACATCCATTTTTCCAGCTGTGAAGTAACCACAGGTAGCACACAGCAGAATAACTATCTGTTTATGCATTGGTGTTACAAGACGAGGACAGTTTGTGAGAATCCAGTTGGTCAGGAAGCAAACAGACATCTCTGTTTTGATGTTATACTAAAACAGATTTAACAAGCCCGTTAAATGCAGAAAAGAAGACACACTTTTTTAGAGTTATGATACAGTTGAATTGGGTTCGGCTTACAGCAGACTTGTACACAGCTTCGAGCCATTGCAAACCTGTGGGCAAGGTTGTGTCATCATCATTTCCCAATTTGTGCAATATTTTGTATAAAATATATGCACTGCGTAAAAAATCCATGAATGAATCTTTATCCATTAGCTCTTTTCCCCCAGAAAATATCTAAAATTACGAAATAATAATGATTCAGATAGATTTTGCTTTTCAAATTAACTGAAACTTGTCATACTCATATTACCCCATGACCCCATTATAAGCGATATTGACCCCTTACCTTTAAGTACAATTGTATTTGATCTTTTTCAGTTATGTTAGTAAGGATTTGCTCCGTATGGCTGATAAACGCACTTTCACTTATTTTGTCTGTTCTTGAATCATGATCAGAGTAGAAACGCCATAAGTATTCCGTAGCTACTTTGCAGCTACTGAATATACTCTCCTGAAAATACAAGAAAAATTATAACTTTACGAGCAACAAGTAAAGAATGGGAGTCATATGAAGAAAAATATAGTCTAGACTAATGGACAAACCTCAAAGACTTTCTTCGAAATTAAAGCTTGTCGTCCGTAACCAGCTAGCTCGGACAGGGACTGCAGATACAATACCGTGCAATATTATTTTATGCATTTTTAACAGCTATTCTAGGTAACAGGATACCAGGACTGAAATATTTAACCTTTGCCAATTTTTCCAGATTCATACTCATGCTGAACAAAGCTTTTCAAAAAGTGTAAGTTCTACTGGTCCAGATGGGTCACTTTTTTTCCTGATGTAAACGCAACTTAAACTGTGGCTGTTATAACACCTATATTTATCATGTAAATTTTAGTGTCAGACTACAACAATTAGTTTTTTTTAGAAAATAATACCCGAGAATTCTGAACAGCTGGCCTAAATAACATTCGAACGGTTGACGAACCTTGAATTTTTCCGTAGTCAGAATTCACAGAATCCCAACACAAAAACTGTATACATGCCGAAAACTCAAGACTGATTGAACACTGAAGTAAATTTGTTACCGATAGTTTTAAGCCGGCGAGCACATATGTTGTTTGTGTATAATATTAGCGAGTTGTCTGTTTTTTACCTATAATAATATGTAAAAAGAACGTCACTTGAGGACAATAAGAATGCTACAGCGAATGGCATCGGTAGTAGTGGTAAGGTGAAGTGAGCAAGAAGAAGAAAGAATATTTGGTTTTTGTTTTTTGTGAAGTCAAGAGAAAACCACGTGGATTTTCTTTCTAGTGACAGTGACAGGATTATCATTTTTGTCAAATCAAATCTAGCTATTAAATTGGTACCAGCGGATATCAGCTAAATAAATTTTAACCTTTTCATCCATTGGTAAGTGTGAAAGTGATTACTAATTGTAGCTCATATAATTAACGTAAGTTTATTCAAATATTTAACTTACGTCTCCCTCATACAAAATTATATTTGTTAGAAGTTTATGTTCATTCTTAAGTTCTGTACATGGGATTTAACTTTTTATTTATGGTCAAGCTCAAAATGTAGATTATTTTCGATATATTTTATCAATTTATTCTTCATGCAGTGTCATTTTATTAGCCAGATTGTTATTCCGAGTTTGCGTCACTCAAAAAGTATTTAACGCCAAAATCTCTTCTTATTTTAAATATATAACTGGCAGGGTTTGAAAAATCAATACTTTCTGACAGTCTCCTGAGGTCCTAAGGAAAAAAATATGCCTAGATTCGAATAACTCCATTTAGCATTCAGGTTATAAATCACAACGTGTGATAGGTTAGTAAGGCGTAACGAAGGGACATAAATGTCGATAAAATTAAAAGGCTCGCGTAATAATAATAGTAATAATTTTTTCCACAATATTACTTAACACCAGATTAACCCTAATCATTCTACTACGTATTCAAAGTTTGATAACGTTAAGTTTCATGATCTAATTTTAGATTAAAGCGTTTTTTGAATGGTGCTATTTTTATTTGACAGAAACCATTTATTATTATAGATTTGATCGACATTGTGTAATCTACGTTGTACATTTGTTACCATCTGTTGTTTTTATGAAATAATTGGATTTTAGGTTCATCAAATTCCATTCTGCTGGAGAGAACATAAATTTATTGCTTTAGAATTGTGACCAAGGTACTTGCGTCAGTTAATAATGTTCCAGAAATAGTTCCGGTTCAATTCTTCTTTATATCTGAGCAAATATTCAAGTATGTTTGTACATGTTGTTCTAAAAAGATTACACAAATTGAAGCTCTAGCGTCATAGATCTTCGATTGCATATGCTTAAAAATAATATGTATGTAGTTTGTAGAACTTATGTAACATTTTAAAGTTAGACCGAATCTATTTGTCTAAATTCGAAAAAAGAGGTCTGAATAATCCAATAGCTTCCTTAAAGTTGGATTTTATTTTGGAATCGGTATAATGATTGCTTATCATCAGGCTGAAGTCCAACGAAATGTCGATTACATTAAATCTTACAATTTTTCATCCTCGAGGAGAGTTGTAGTCTCTGTATAGAGTAAAAGACAACTTAAGATTGCTTAGAATGTTTTGTTCATTAGGATTCATTAAAAATCGTGATACACAATGATGCAATCGAAGATTCTAATCTAAAACGCCATCGTGTCTAGTCTCAATTGCAAATTTCCATTTAAAGCTGTTAGGTGTCACTGAAAGAAACAATATTTTATCCGGTAAAAACAATTTTGAGTTTATCCAATCCTCCCTATCCCTTTGTTCCGTTTGCGTTGTTGTCATTAACCTGTGAATTTTTTTGACCTGATAATACGTTGGGATAAGATGCTGGCAAATTAAATTCATATGAGTGTACATAGCTGCAGCTGCAGTGTCTTTGTTGTTCAGCAGTTCAAGTTCAGCTTCAGATGGAAAGAAAACAAGAGAGAAAAGAAAAAAAGAAATATACAAGCACATGTTGATGGTGAATGACTCATACATCTTTCGCATTCGCGCTGCTCTTCTGCTTAGCACTTTTAGCAGTCTGCCCTGCAGTACTTCTTCTTCAGCCAGACTGAAGTGAAAGGTTTTTGCCTATGCCACTATTGAGTATGTAGTTCTTTCTTTTTCCTGTCCTAGCTCAAGTTTGGCTTAGCGTAAGTCAAGTACAAAGCAAAGCAACAAAGTTTTCTGTTGTAAAGTTCATTGTGCTTGTATGCAATTGTACTGTCTTTGCTTTTCTCCAATCACAATTCTCCTTTTTGTCAACCGTTACTTATTTTCCAGGCGGTAAGACTACCTGCTCACTTTACTTTTCTAAGCTATGTTACTGAGAATACTTTTTTGTGAAGTGTGGTAGTAGGTTTGCCTCTGACTATCCGTTGAACCTTTTCTCATTATTATTTCGACATCGACAGTCAGTCGAGGAACAGTTAAGATTATCGTTGTGCTAATTTAAATGTCAAAGTTGAATTTGTTTTCGCGAATTATCGCATTTAAAGGTTTTACCATGGATATAAATACCTGACGAAGTAATTAATACCGGATTATCGGAATTAATTTTTTCGTGCCAGTAGGAATTGAAAGAATTAAATACTACCTTCTACTTTGATAGAAACTGTTGAAGCTGAAATTTCGATTTGAAATTTGAATTACGTGTGAGTTAGTAAACGACCAGCAATTATCCCATTTTATGTTATATTTTCGAGATTAACTCAAAGAAGGTAAATAAATTTATTTTAATTAAACGGCGTATTCTAAGTTTCCAGTTCTGTGAATAAAATCGTATCTACGTTTAGGTTTAATTTTAGTTGACTTTTAAATTTAAAATCTATCATCGTAATTTTGATTATTTCATCAGCCATACATTCTTAACTCGCTAACTGCCATAAAATACATGTACCGCATTTTTTGTAAGTAGTTTCTATACTTGTTGTAAGGGCTAGTTTTTAGTGTTAAATGCTGTAGAATTGAATTAATAACACAATACTTTATTTTTAAAGCGTCATTATGGATGAAGACTACTACAAAAAGCCGGGGTCTTCAGCCTTAACCCCGTCGAACAAGCCAACCAGTGTTGAGTTGATGATGCAAAAGCTGCGAGATGAAGTACACATGATTTCCTCCGCTCCACGATCCATCCGAAAGAGTGTTTCCATTATGGAAAATCATCTAACGAAGAACACTGAGGCGTTCGAGTCTCATCTGAAGGATGTAAATGAAAAGCATAAGAACTACGTGGAAAATAAATCAAAGGATTATGAAGATACCATCAGCAACCTAAAAAGGCTCCTCCAGGACCGCGAGAACATGATCGATAAGCTGAAAGGACGTCTTGATGAATGCCGTACTGCCAGGATGGAGGCATTGGAAGATCTTGCTAAGACACAAAAGGATCACAGCAATAGAGTGAAGGAACTGGAGGCATGCATCGCGGAAGGAAGAGAGAACTTAAGTATGCTCCAGAATGAACGAGATAGATACAAAGCTGAGGGAAACAGAGTACGAGATCTGGAAAATGAGTTGCAGTTGGCTAACTGTGAAAATCAAAAAATGCAAGATAAACTGGTGAAGATAGAAAATGAAGTAAAAGAGAAGCAGGCACTAATCGATACCCTCGAAGCTGCTAAGGAGCGTCTTGAAAGTTCTCTGGAAACATTGGAGAAAGAGGTATGCT
This sequence comes from Lepidocyrtinus dapeste, assembly GCA_036850885.1. NCBI lineage: Eukaryota > Metazoa > Arthropoda > Collembola > Entomobryomorpha > Entomobryidae > Lepidocyrtinus > Lepidocyrtinus dapeste. The sequence goes on along the minus strand of JAANSQ010002135.1, from coordinate 5,466 downwards.
TAGTAAAATAAATAAACAACTCATCTCATGTAATTGAAATTTACATTTTAGAAATCGAATTGATTTTGTTTCCTCAAATAATAGAATCAAGGATTACGCGAAAATTTGGACAAGTACATGGCAATGTGTAAGTCAAAGGACGAGACTGAGGATTCTGTACGAAAAATGTTAGAAACTCAGTTAGCAAAAATGCAGTCAGATTGGGATGAAACGAAACGGCAACTATCGCTAGAACAATCTCGTAGTGAAAAGACAGACGCGGAGCTTACCGAGCTTCGAAAAGAGACCGGCTTACTCAGAGTGGATTATCGGATTGAAAGTCGTCAGAAGAAGGAACTGGAAACAAAGCTGGAGTTGAAGGAGAAGCTAGCTGGAGAACAGAGCGAGAAACTAGCAGAATATGAACGAACCAAGGACTCCCTGGAAGCGAAAATTGTATCCTACAAGATCGAGATCGATTCGCTTAACTTGCAGATGAAATCGAAGCAAGATGAGCACGCGTCGCTTCTTGCCGTCCAGGAAGAGCTTAATGAACAGAAGTCGCAGTTGGAACAGGATGCCATTAACTTGCGTAACGAGCTTGAAGTTCTCAAGGTGAAGGCAAAAGAGGTTGAAAGCTTGCAGGCAGTTATTGTTCAGAAGAATGAAATGCTCAATGAAAAACTGGAGTTGATTGAGCAGAAAAACCGTAGAATCATCACTTTACAAAACAACGTGGACCTGCTTAAAGAAACCGCAGCTTTGCTTGATGACCAGCTTAGTGAATTCGAAAGCGCTTTAGATGCTAAACTTGAAGCTGCACAGGCTGCAGAAAAGTTAAAGGAGCTCCTTGAAAATGAGAACAAAGAGCTTCGGGAGCAGCTCAAAATATGCAAGATTGATTTGAATGAAGCAAAAAGTATAAAAGCGTTTACAGAGAAGCGCTTGGAACTCACTGAGAGTTCATTAAAAAGTCAAAGTGAAACGCAAGAGTCGGAAGCTCAGAATATGATGGAAAAGTTGACCATGGCCACAACACGCAACGAGGAACTCTCTGATGAGATTAGCATTCTTATGACCCAAAACAGTGAGCTCGAAGGAGAAAAATTTGAGATTCGCAAGGAATTGGAAACCGTTAAAAATGAAAGGGAACGAATGAATAAAGAGATCACTACTTTGGTCAACACCGTGGTGAACATGAAGGATGAAATCCTCAGTCTGCAAAACGGAGTGAAGGAAGCGATGGCTAAGGCTGAAAAATATAAAGGAATGAGTGAATCTTCGCAACAAAAGCTGAGCGACCTTGAAGGCACCCAGAAAACTCATGAGCTAATGTATACCACCCGAATTGAGCAGCAGGAGAAGCTGATTGACTATTTACAGGGGCAGCTGAATGCGTTGCAAGAAAAGAAGAAAAAGAAGGGATTGATATTTACTCCACGCAGAGGAGAAAAAGAGGCGTTCACTCCTGGAAAGTTTGTGCCTCTTCACCGTACAGGAGTCAAGCTGACTGCCACACCACTTTGTCTTGAGCGTGAAAAGTTGGCTGTCCAAGAACTGGAAGAGAAACGTGAAACTTTGTTGAGCCGATTGGAAGATCTGCATAAGACTACTCCAGTCTCGAAGAAAACACCCACCTTGCCTCAGCCTAAGAAAGAAGAATGTGTTTTGCTCAAGGAGCGGTCTAACACCATCGCAGGAGGCTCAGGGAAAGCCCATAGGTACTAAAAAAAATTAAAATCCAGCTCTCGTACTGTATTGTATTGACTGTGAAACCTTCACTGATTTTGGTTGCAGTGATCTATTGGGTTAAGTTATCTTATTTAACTATCATTATTTTGACAGATTTGTGGAGACGCGTTGCGAAAACACTCAGAAGTGCATGGCTTGCAGGGATCCTGTGTACAAAGGCAGGCCCATTTCAAAATGCGAAACGTGTAAGTACTCATTTCATTTGGGGTGTGCGACCACGGCCTCAAAGTCATGTGGCCTGCCAGACAAATCGGCATATGAATTGGAGAAAATTGTGTCTTCACGCCGCGCGGAACCTATCGCTGATGACCAGGAGGAAGTTATGCTTTATGAAGGCTTGGTCAACATTCGAACGTAAGTTTTAAAAATCCTAAAGTTTGAATAAAAAATGTACTACCGGAGACAGTAAGTTAATCGGTTACTGTGATGATTGTTTTGATTTTAATTAGTGAGAAGATGCGAAAAGCTGAGAAATTGTATATAAAAATCGAAGGGGGCTTCTTGAACGTTTATGGATCAGCCACATCAGAAAAGCCTCGTGAGTCTTTGCCTTTAAATGAGTTCACCTCGGTAAGATAAAGTTCACGTTATTTAATTTTTTTGAAGGACCTTGCCACTTTTCGTAATTGTGTGAAATATAATGTGTAAACACCCCAGGTGTACTTTCGGATCGAGAAGAACTCAGAACATGAGTCTTCTGCCCACTCAGATGATGCATTTGCTATGAAGATAAACTTTGACACTGATGATAAGGAATCAGCTTACATGTACATGTTCCACTCTAACAAGGCGCAGAAACGCTACTGGATCAGGGGTATCCAAAAATACTCCAAGATGCATCTGGTTTCGTCGGCGGATAACACATTCGCCTCAGATCTCAGCTTCTGCTCTACGGATGAGAACAAGGAGAACAACGCGACGATGAAAGTGAACGAGAATCTCTTGCTGGAGGACAAACGCAGCAATAAGATTCACGTGAATTGTGTATACTTGATTCCAAACACCAAGGTTTACCTTTTGGGGTGCGATGACGGACTATATTCCATGAAGAGTAATGAAGACGTTCCGGTGAAAATTGAAGGACCAAAAAGTATTTACCAAATCGACATTCTGGCCGCTGCGAAAACTGCCGTTTTTATCGAAGGTTTGCATTTTAGTTATACAAGATGATCATGTCCAATGTAATAAAAAACTGATTGATAATGTGAATGATTTTGAAACCTAGGGCCAAAGCAGGTGCTCTCAACTGTGTACCAGGGTCTGTTGCGGACTTGCGCCGAGGCTGCGGAATTTTCTAATCCAAAGTTTACCACTCAAGTTGTTCCACAAACGAAGGACTGTTACATGTTCGCATCTCGCGGTAAATCCTTAAAGGACACTATTGTGGCTGCCGCTGGTACGAATGTTCTTTTACTTTGCGCCTGGACTGAGGATGGCTTACAACTTGTCAAGCAGATTAAAATGAAGGATAACATCACGACTATGCTAATGACTCCACAAACCGTGCTCTACGGAAATCACAGTGTGTTTGAAGTGGACACGAAGACTTTTGAGCAAGAGCGTAAGCATAGTTTAAAAAAATTTTAATCATACTGTTTCCCGCAAGCTTTAAACAGGAAAACAAATTATGTTTACTTTTAGCCTTCCTTGATTCTACGGATGATGCCGTATACTACGTTCAACTGCTTAATGAGTCTCATGGGAGCTATCCCGTTGCTATTTTGGATGTGACTGAGAGCCGAGGGAGTGCTGCTAAGGAGCCGGAGTATTTGGTGTGCTTCCAGGATATTGGAATCTTTGTGGATAATTTCGGAAATCGCAGTCGTCACGGGGATGTCCTTTGGTCAAACGTTCCTATCTCTTTTGGTAATCTTGAACCCAAAGCATTAACCTAGGCAGCGAAGAACATACTGATGGTCTCTACTCTACTAAACCAATTTGCTTATCATATTTTCAGAGTACCGACACCCATTTTTGTACATTTTTCACTTCAACAACGTGGAAGTGCAAAAGCTGGATGAAAAAAGCTACACTCGCGTGTCTACTCTCAATCGTGCTAAATTAAAATCTGGAAACGTAGCGGAAAACGTATCTTCCAAGATGATCACCCCACCTACTCGCTTCATTTCGATGAGTCTAAAAACACCACCGAATTACGTTGGGAAAAGTAAGACTGGAGTGGTCGTCGCCCTAAGCGATACTCATGTTACTAAGGTAGTAAATCAAGCTAGTTAACATTTACGTATAAAAAACACCACAACATGTGTTATTAACAACGCCATTTTTCGTTTTATTTCAGGTTTCTGAGATCAATGCCGAGATTTGAATTCTGAAGTAACCAGTGTCCAAAATATTCTTTCCTGCCAAACAACGTTCTTGTTCAGAGTTACAAATGTGAAATTATTTAATCTATTTTATTTGTTTCGTACGCGCTCTTAATTTAGAGCTTCAGAGTATATTAATTATATGTGTTTATCCTTTATGGTATACTGCATCTTGATTTAGTTGCTGGATTGGGTGAGGGACAGGGTGTTTTTTTTTGGAGGCGGAGAAGTGGACGTATCGGTAAAGTATTTTATAAAATAGTGAATGTATTCTGTGAGAGTATTACTTTAAGTACTTTAAAATGTAGCATATGTTACTTCGTGCTGTTTTATATTTGAAAACTGATGAAAAAATTTTCTGTAACGTTGTTTGATTTTGTGCTGTTGTTGAGAATCTAGTAAAAAATAATTGTAAAAATGTGATGATTACAGTCTAACAATAAGATTTTGATTCATTTGCACTATATGATCATAAATGTTATCATTGCCAGTTATAAATGGTAGAGTAAACCAGATTTTAAAAATCCTCTTTATTCTCAATATACACTTGAGAATCAAATCAATCAATGAGACATGTGGAAATTTTCTTTACAATGGATTTAATATGTTGGTCTCGGTCTGCTGGGAATTAAAAAAGAAATGGATGCAAATGGAATAATATTTGTTTAACTGGAAATAATGAAAATAATTAGTAAACTAAAACCTTCTTATAAACTTCATCGTTTTGATGAGTACACTAAATAAATGCTATCGTGTTAACCTGGTAACAAACAAACAAAGCAAAATTGAGTAGCACAAGAAAACATATATCCGGTTTATGTCATCTGTCGTAATACAAACGGTGGTGGTAAAAAATAATTGGATTCAATATGTTGGTCTCGGTCTGCTGGGAATTAAAAAAGAAATGGATGCGAAGGGAATAATATTTGTTTAACTGGAAATAACGTTTTACTTTTAGATAACACCAAGTGGCTTCCCTGGATGATGCTTGGGTTATGAAAATAATTAGTAAACTACAACCTTCATATAAACTTCATCGTTTCGATGAGTACACTAATTAATGCTATCATGGTAACCAACAAACAAACAAAGTAAAATTGAGTAGCACAAGATAACATATATCCGGTTTATGTCATCTGTCGTAATACAAACGGTGGTGGTAAAAAATAATCCGTTATTCCTTTGTCTACTATGTCTACTGATTTACCAAAGCTACAGTTACTGATACAATTTCTCACTACAGCCGGAAAGTAAGGCGGGAATGCAGCTGAGGGCAATAGATGAAAGTTTTCAATGTGAATTTTCGGAGAAAATGCCTTTGCAATTTCGCATTAGAAGTTTCTGAATAGAGGAGCTCTGAATTGCCAAAAGAAAATAATCTTTGTTTCCATTCATTGCAGAAGCGTCTATT
>JAANSQ010002134.1:0-12761 GCA_036850885.1 Lepidocyrtinus dapeste | reverse complement strand
CTATATAAGTTTAAAAAGTAGAATAGATGTACCCGTAAATAATCTACGATTTTTGTAGATTTCGTGACCTAACCAGTTTTGAGTTAGGAGAAAGTCCTGATTTTATCAAGATCAGGAAAGCAGAGGTTGTCGTGGATAAAAATGAGGAGGGGCAAAAGTCAAAGTTATAGCTACTAAAGCTCAAACATGCTTTGGTTGTCCAAAAAAAACAAAATACACGATAAAAACTACTTTATTACGTAGATGAATTTTTTCCACTAGTATTGATTTTCACTTGTCCGTCTTCTTGTCAACTAACTTTTGAAAGCGAATATTGCGTAGTATTTTTCAGGTTGCTTTATTCGTAAGCTCAATGATTTACTGAGAATCGGCTGAATACTCTAGAATAATAGCTCTTGGCGGACGGCTATCTGTATAATGATACAAGATTTTAAAAAATATCATTATTCATAAGCAACGTATTTCTTTTCGTCTCAGCAACGTATCATAAGCTTTTAACAGATTTATTCAATTCCCATTTTAACGTTTAGCCAACCAAGCAAAAGGAGTTGACGGTCGCTTGGTATACTGCGTGTTCAAAATGTTAGAATTGGAAAGGCTTAATACAAACATCATGCATATTACTGTAATTTGCCTCAAGCTCTCCTACGACTCATTACGTAAACGAACACATGTGTTGTTGGTATACCTGTTTTTTTGGAATAGGTATATTCTAATATTTCTAATTATGCTATGTGAAGAAAAAGAATTTCTTCCTACGAGTTTGACCTTCGTTACTCGTTCCCGCTCTAAGATGGCATGCAACGGTAGGAACTGTGCGCAGAAAAAATATTGACAGCACTTTCCTTTCATTCTGTTCGCCAACATGCAAATGTTTAAAATTCGTGTAAATCATGTCATTACAAAAAACTTAAAATCATTGGCACTCCCAACCTTTCCCTAAGTCTTAAGGTTTCTTTTAAACTATAAAAAATCGATTCATATTATTACAACGTGTACTTTAACTAAGGCTGGTTTTCATAAATGCTACACTTAAAGTAGCTCTGCCTTGCGTGAACAATTTTTTAAACAGGACTGAAGGACTTCACAAAAAGTTACGATGTTTCTTGGGACAACTTCAATCTTTGCCCATTAATTTTGCTATAGAAAATTATTTAGAGTAAGTATTCCACATAAGCACCCTTTATGATAATCAAATTTTTTAATGTTCTTTACCCCTTTAAAAACTAACATTCATAAATTGGAACACTATGATTAGCAGTTTCGAAGAGAATGAGCATTTTTGTTATCCAGGGAAACTTTCATATGGTTTTTCTGTTTCCTACATGAACTTATCAATTTATCATTGAAATTGTAAATATCTGCGAGCATATTAAAAAATACTGATTTAGGAACCAAAAATAGGTTTACACTGGTAGAGGGAACTTCGTTCAATGCAATATATATTCACAATGGCCAGTTGACCAGTTATTCAGTTACAGCCAGGCATATTATTCCATCTTAACGTGTCAAACATTGTTCACATTGTATTTACTTATTATTTTCCATGAGTTCATTTAACGCTGCAAGTCAACAATAGTAGTAACAATGAAGTTATACTAAGAAGGTTCGGGACACTAGACGTTAATAATGTTTTACCACATGTTGGTATAATTTTAGCCACCCTTCTTCCATTTAGACTTCGCCAACGAGAGCAATGTTTAAGTTTTATAAATACTCAGTTGGCAAAACATTTTACATCATACAACATACATCCCTTTGAATTTGAATAACAGTTGTGGAATTATGTTCAAAAAGGTGCTTTTAAACTGCACAGCTTCTAAAAAGCTCAAAGCTCTCAAAGCGTCAACATGATCACTTTAGGGTGTAGGTAAACTTTTATTGACGTAAAATTGCGTTTTTCTAGTGATGAATAACATGCAAGACGTTTCGTCACAAACTTTTCTGGATACTTTCTTTAATTTGGGATTGTATATTACTCATGATTACAAGAAAGGGTACTATTATTTCATCATAAAGTCTTCCAAGTTTTGTTTGGTTGCATGAATTACATTCATTTTGGTAAAGGTTACGATAAAGGTATTTATTATTCTAGGTAAATCGAAACCACAGGGAAAACTAAAGAAGAATCAAATATCTATAGTAAATCTTTTAGGCAGCTAAATATGCATTGAACTTATTTTCCATATATCTATATGTTTCATATTAGAATTGTAGAATAGTACCTTCGTGGAACGATAGATAGATAAAATGATATTTCCAGAAACAATCTTGTCAAACCGCTACCATGTTCAGGGTTAAGTTAATATACCATGAATAAATGTGAAAAGCCAATGGTTTTGGTTTTTATGCAACTGCAGCAGGGGAAAAGTCATTGTTACCAACTGTGTACTTAGGCTATTGTGAACGAGCAGAAGGGCTTTAGGTTTGGTTGAGTTGCTTACAAACTTATATTCACATGTGTTTTCTTGTAGATTGTCAGCGAAAAGTGAAGAAATTTGCTTTATTAACTCCAACAATTTCCGACTTCATGGTCTGCTGCATGTAGTTTCAGCAATATGCAATGCATGCGTAGGCAACTTACTTACCCTCTTGTTCTATGTGTGTATTGGCAGGCCAATGAAACATTCCCACGATGGTATGAAGTTATGTTTGGGTTTCGTTTTCTGCTGACTGTCGTTTGGAAAAAAATAGTACCGGTGCACCTATGTAAAATACCTTAGATCTGGAAGAAATTCAAATACTTTTCTTTTTCCTATTCAAAAGCGTATAAGTAAAAGCTCAACATTAGAATTAACAAGGCTACATTGCTTTTATCGGGGATTTATACTGATACTTTACAACGAAAGCGTGTAATTTATTGCTAAAGTACAGTTGAATTTCATGCATTGTCGCAAGAGTAAATCTGCACCACTAGCTACCTACTTTCATCGTGAGGAGCGCCAACTTGAACATCTATTCCTTCTTGTTCAACATCTTGAACTGTCTTGTATGCCTTTTTGTATTGTATTTTCCCTTTCTTTATCAAAACAGCACCAGTGAAAGTGGAGAAAGAACAAGAGTGTAGCAAAACGGACGGACGGACGTCTGCATAGTTCCTCTCATGAATATTAATGATCACTAAGTACCTTGTTTGCGAAGCCATGACAAGAGAAAATGACCTTTACCAACGAGTAGTGCCCATAAAATGATAAGGGAACGTAGGGCTCAGCCACATACTGACTTTCGTCTTTTAAAATTGCCCGTGTCCCTGCTCCTTATTCATTGCTGCACCTTAAATAGGAAATGTAAAGTAACAATGTAAGACTACTTAATGCATTTTATTAGGAGACTCATAGGAATCCAAACACATTTGCATATGCGTCGAGCATATTCTTTGCAATGGTAGTTTTGTTTGGTTTTATTGTGCGGCAAATTTTATTTTGATGAGCACAACTTGATGGTAATAATCCTAAATGCCTGAGTAAAATGTTTTAAGCCAGCATATTTGGAAAAAAATCGCTGCAAAAAATTTCTAATGTAGTCATTAAGCTTCGCGTTTTCGCGATACAATCGATCAACTGAATCCAATTTAATTTATGAAATTGACAAAATTCAACCGAAAATGCGAAATAATTTGTACGTTGCATCTTATCAGGATTACTCCATTACTTACATTACTCCCTTGATTGATTCGTCGTTTATAGATGCACTCAAAACTAAAAGTCTGTTAGTCAAATTTCGCATACTACTCATCCTAAATTTGTGAGACAAACGCCATCATTTGTTAAGGAACGATAGGTACGGTAAAGGAATGTTGACTTAATAGTAGAAATCATGTTTACAATTTTTATCTTCTCGCTCTTATCTTCTTCGTAAAGCTCTCTTCCTACTTTTCATGTTTCCTTCGATTGGCAACTTTTAAAAGGCTGAGCACGTTTAGAACCTCTTGCTCTTTTCCCATTGTAAATTGTGGAGGCACATACGAATTTATTTTATATTGAGACGAAGAATACCATAGTCATTATCGCTCGGTTTTAACATGATATACTATATAGGTTTTAGTCCATTACTAGGGCTTATGTAGAACATCTTTAGACCCTATATACTCGATAAGTTTCTTAATATAGGAATAGAGTCGCAAAGCTAAGCCGTCGTTCAGTTTGTACGATACACCACGTGGTTTAGTTATTAGAGTTTACCATGCGCTTTGAGAAATCCCTGCCGCTCCCTCTGCTTTTTCCCTGATCGTAGTAAATAGACAACCCCAAGCGCGACGTATAGCGAGTTTTTATGCTTCAATAATATTATGTTGTTTTTACTACTTCCACCAGCGCAAAAACTCTTTTCACTCTTTTTGGAATAAATGTTGTGAATACTGTGATGTCAGCAGAAGATGTAAGGTGGAGGTCCTCACCAAAGTAGCCAAGGAAGATTTTTGATGGTTCTTGGAGTAAAACCCCTTCCTACAAACTTCATTTTTAGTTTAAGCACCTCATATAAGTAGTCTCCTTATAAGAAGCCATTGCACTATATACCTTACCTCATGGGCTAACTTTTCAGCTTATGAATATATAAAATCCTGCTGTAAAGTAACGTCTTCCAATTCTATTCTGGTATAAAATGAAGTGCACCTTTGCGATCTACGTATCTACTTGGTCCTATACTGAAAGTATTTTTATACTTGGGCGAAGATAACACGTATAAAAGTTGCACAGGAAGAGGACGTTGCTGATGTACCTGGAACTCCAACATTTTACCATTTATAGACTCCGTGTAAAGTCAGCAGAACAAGAAAGGATGAAACGCTCGGTGTCATATCGCCAAGCGAAAGAAATATGATTTTCACCTAAGCCCATCTCACACAGTGTGACTTTCAAAAAGAAGAACCTTTCACTTCTCATGAGTTTTAGTCATTCTTGTGGACCTCACATCTACCTTTTCTTTTACAGCTGTTGATGTAGTAATTCCTTATGCCACAACGAAAGAAAAACAGGATAGGAAATACCCTTAACAGGAAACCGCTTCTTATATCGTCTCTTTAGTTCATATTCTGATAATTCCTTTCTCAAGCAACTTAACTCGTGCTTTATGTCGAATAACCTTTACCAAATGAACTGGTTTGTTATGAAGACGTTTGCGCTAGATTTAACTGGTATACATACACACTTCTTTCTGTACGTGACGGCCTGTACTTTGATTACTACTTGGAATGAAGGATAAAGGGCCAAGAACCGCAGGTAGTTTATTGAAAAACAAAACGTTGTTATACAATGACTAAGAGAGTAAGACCAAAAAAATGCTGAAACATAAGCCGTGCATGTCAAATAAGAACGAAGACAATTTCCCTTCCGCATACTACATTTAACCGTAACTTTGTAAAATTTTTACATTGAACAACAACCGAACAACCTACGCTTACCAAGTTAGTCCACCTTTGGGATGTGTTCGACTAAAGTGGTAAAAAATTATTACATATCACTTGAAAATTTCTCCAGTATAAATGTAAGCCAGTAGTGCATATTTTTTATCTGTACTTGCCGCATTACCTCTGTCGGGAAGAAGATGTATGGAACCAGTCCACTTTGGTCAAACAGGGACGATAGGTCTAACCAATAGACAATTTGTAAATGCGTGCCAAGTTTGGAATCCAAAGTGCGAAATACTCCAAAGTGTAGTCGGACATGCAAAGAGCAAAATTCTTCTACTGTAGCGTTGCGATCCAGGTAAAAGGGGAATCATTGCAAAATGTACTTGTTCTGACTGTACTCATGTTTTGAACACTTAAACTTTCACAAATACGTTATGTTTTTTAAGAAGTATACGATTGAAAAATACTCGCTGATTACTGGAAGGTAGAGGAAACGTGTCTTATGACCGATATTATCTCTTTTATATGGTAAATGGCCGAATTTTGTTGAGATCGTTGCAGGTTGTAGCAAAACCGGAACGCTACATAGGTACATGCATACATAGCGTCTACCTTCACCTTTTTTGCCTTTGTGCTTTTCCTGATAAATACATGAGAGATCTCTTTGGGTTTTCATTTCAACTGGTCGATATCTGGGTTTGTTTTAAGGTGTGCTCATCTTCACTAGTGATAGTAAATGAGTTCCCAAAAACTCTCGCGTCATATCATCATAATAAGCCAGCATTCGATTAAACGCTATACGGTTCATCTTACCTGCGATAATATCATCGATTCTTGTTCAACCCCACTAACACCATTCTACTTTTCTGCTTCTTCTTCCAAAAAAGTTTAACGTGAGTGGGATAACGTAACAAGAACAAGAGAGAAAGTATAAAATGAAAATATCCCGTCATGATGAATCAAAGTTTTAATGTAGTCCTGCACATCTTCTGGGTCAACTAGAGCATCAGTGACCAATAAAATCGATAAATTACTACCCAAGTTACAAATTGTGAGAAACTGTTGAGTAACAAGCGATGGCTTCGGTGGACATCCATGTTTTAGATCTTGTTTTACAGGGATCGCCCTAGTCAGTGATATTTGGGATTCGTATTGTGGGCCAACCAAAAAATTTCATAACTTAACGTACATACAAAATTTACACTTTTCATAAATCATGTACGATTTACAGCATATCGTGTAGCTTTCAACCTCAGTATTAAATTAATGCTACAATTCTATCTAATTAGTTCATCAATTTCAGTTAAATTTGTTTAAAAAAAAGCCGTTGACGTTCACGGGCGTTTAGAAAAAAGGACAGACATTAGCCGTTCGAGTTTTCTTAAACGTCATTTGCAAAGAGCTAAATTGTTTACTCTAAAAAGATTGAGATGGTTACTAGCACACTTGAACAAAAAAATATGCTTCACGATGGTGATTTTGAAATGATTAGAATGTTTGTAGTATGCAATCATAACACACGCTTAAATACATCACTTTCACTTCACAATGTGCAGAAAGCATGTCACTGTTTTAGCAAATTTAACTGTTAGTGCATTACTTCTTTTTCGAATAAAATCACATGTCATTTATTCATCTGCTTCACGATAGTTGTTGGCCATCGATCAATTTTTATTACACGGCCAAGAAAGTCCTAACACTTTTGAAATTACTTTCACGTACTAGCTGAAATTAGAACACTTATGCGATGCCAACTGAAGTGAGGAAAACTCAATCCAAAAACACTATTTCATGTAGGACTTTTTGTTAAACTGGCAATTGGTTCTTACACGGCAGCACTTTAAAAGTTAACAATCTTCCCGGGAGTTTTTTTCAGGCAACGCTATAAGCTACTGATACGGAAGTTCATTGTGTGCTAAATTTCAAACCGCATGAAAAAAGGAAAGAACGTACATAATTTTGATGCAGCGAGTAGAGAGGGATAGAGCACTTAACTTTTTCCGAGTACAAAAACAAAAGTATCCATTGCAGACAGGGCCCATGGGCAACATTCATGAATTGGACCCTCTGGCATTTGCTTCTTTACAACTTTCGTTACCTGCGTAAGTATTTGAAGCTTCATCGCCTCATCCCTATCCAAAATTCTCTGGATGCTTTAATGGCATCATGCAGATTCGCTCTTTAATCGATGGGAATAGCACGAGTTAAATAAATACAACCCTTATGAATTGGAGCTTACTCAAGAAAACCGATGTGCATTTATCTATGCTATTATGTATATACTATCGTACAAGAGTAAAGTATTTATTGTGAGCAAACTAGGACATGGAATTTTAATTTCCTCTTAGTTAATTAATCAAAATAAACCACATTTCCCATCGAGAGTGATAACTGGTTTATGAAAATGTTGAAATATTTTTTCAAAATTAAACTTTTTCTCCCTTTCAATCATTTCAGGTTTTAACGTTATTCAAATTCATAAAATTTCAAACATTATTCTTTACTAAAATTAATATAAAAATTGAGGAAAAGTACATCAGCTAAAAACTTCTCCAGCACTCCTATCATCGTATTTTTGGATGCTTCATTTTCTAATATTTACGATGAACTAACTATGTTTGCTTCCTTGCACGAATAAATCGTGAATTGTTTGAACGAAAATGATTGGATGGTGAATTAACATGTTTCACATCAGTCTAGTCTAACATACATATTTACATCGTGAAACTTTAACAGTGTATCATTTCCACTACCAATGTGAATTAACCTTAATTGGATAATTTTTTAGGCAGTTTGTAACCATATACATTTTACCTGAATTGTGATACGGTTAAAGGCTAATGAAACGAAAACGATTGGGTTCATTTTACAGTAATGTAGGTATGTAAAGTTATTAGTCTTCTGAAACGTTATTATTTATATTATTTACATAATTGATTCCAAGAGTTAGTCAGTAAATTTTAGCCTACTAATCGATACTTAAAATCAATTGTTTGTAGTATCCATATAAATAACTTTATTCTATTTTCCCTTTTCCCACTGGTACATTATTTTTTAGGAAACCAGCAAAGCCAGTACGAATTACTTATTTCAAAAGTATTCTTTTGCCTGATTTCTTCTCAGCTTTACTAAAGATAGCCTAAGTTGAACCCCTTCAAATAAATAACCGTGAACTCGCAAATAAGAAAGTATTGAGTATTCATTTTTTGTGTGTTTATTCTGATTGTCTTAAAATTTCACTCCAAGTAAAGCACCAATAGACAAAAGTCGTATTCTATAATGATGCTTGTATAAATTTTTGTAAGAGTAACGTACATAGCTTATTATTTTACAAGAGTCGTTTTTTATACCAGGGAAAAGGGTTATCAATCTTAAATGATTTTGTTCCTATTTATATTTATAAAATCTGAACCCATGTCCTGAGAAAAAAATCTCCCGTGATTTGATTCTCTATCTGACATAAATATCTACCTACCAACCTTTTTGTCGGCAATCATCTTAAGGATATAAGAATATTGTTACAAAATTCGAGTAGCACTTTCTTTACTCACTTTTTAAAACCACGGGTAATTCTGAAAATCGCCTCAGGTGGTTATGTCAGACTCTTTTTCCAGAAAAAAGAAAATATAGGCCAACATGCCAAGGTAATGAGAGAAGGAGGAACTGCGTAGAGAAAGTTGCTTTACGAATACATGACTTTTGTCAACGGTTCTGGTCGTTTATATGCTTAATCCTCCCTGCTTCTTCTTGCCGATTTGTTTGAACGCTTAGCTATAATTTCATGGAATTTGTCTTGGGTAGTAGGTGAAACAGTGAAAAAACTGAAGCAATCATTTATAGAAACTCGCAATAGTGACAGTCGAAGCACAACTGTAGGGCTCATACGGTTTCAGAATTCTCCAAATACGTTCGGGACAGAAGAAAAAGTAGAGAGAAAACTTTTCTTGTAATTTCAGAACTTCCCAAAATAAATAAAAAAAGATAGATATCATTGTCAAAGCCCTAAACAGTGGCAAACAGATTACTTGAAAATCGCCGTTTCTTCACTTATCCTGCTTAGCAATGTCACTGCTGATGATTGCTTAATCCTCTTTGTCTACCTTGGGTTACAACTTTCTTTACCCTAACGTATTTCAAGAATCCACTGCCGCCACTTTTCTTCCCTTTATTTTCCTTTATAAAAATGTAAGCAGCAGAGTCATTTCTGCTCGGCGTTTTCCTCCTTTCGCTTTGTTTCATTTTCTACTTTTTGGTTGCGTGCGTCGTGATCCTTTCACATTGTTGTTTTTCCTCAGCCTAAGAAGAGGCCTTTTCAGACTTTTGTGTTCCACTAGGTAAGAGAAAAACAGTCAGTTAGTATCTTGGTCGACACATCTTCCTTTTGCAGAGGATACCAGTTTTTCTCGACACAGGCCACTTGCTCGTCTCCTCAACTCCTGTTCACTCTCAAGTTTCCGTGTTTACCCTAGGAGGACGGCAAGAGCTTACTGGTGCTGCCCGCCGAAGCTCCTATTTTCTTTCCATCCTCCACCTCAGAAAACAGTTTTGTGTAAAAGGTAAAAAAGAAAAAAAATATATTGGAGTCATGTTCCTTGTATATTTACTTCAGTTTAACCTTCCAACTTTAGTTTTATACAATCTTTTTACTAATGATACAGAGTAAATACCGTCAAAGTTTACATAAGTGAAAAAAACATGGGACTTGGTAAATAAGTCACGTTTAAAATAGTAGAGTGAAAGTAGTGAACTATGCCTTTTTTGAAAATGTCCTCAATATGAACATTACGAATTTTTAGATTCATACACTCAAGTTGAACTCTTCACCAATAATAAAAAATCTAAGACAGTCAGTGTAAACCCGCTTCTAATATCACACACACATCAGCACAACAAACTCTACTCCATCTTAACATTTCATTCTAAAGGAAGCATTAAAGCTTCTGCATTGTAATAATCCTCGTTTTTTGTGATAACTTGGTACATACAAGGCTACCTTTGATACCTTTCTAATGCTGAGTAGTATAACCAACTTCTCAACGGCTTCTATAAAAGTATACGGATATTAATGCAAGTGTTTTCTCTCAAGCTTCATCGTATAAACTCCCTCCACTTTTACTCTCGACTCCAGTTCCTTCCTCAGGTTAGTTGCGACTAACTTGTGCCAGGGTTCGTTCCAACTACAACGTTCCTTCCTGTTGCAAACATTTCAGTTTTCTTTTTCCTAACTACTAAATGTGCGGTTGTTTCTCACCAAATCAAAACATTAATTTATACTGATGATAAACTAACTTTGAAAAAAAAACTTCAGAAAGAAAATTGGGAAAAAAGACCAGAAAGCAATTTACCTAAGCTCATTAATTTGTAAATCCGTATCTTAATGGTAGGGAAATCTGAGAATAAAATGCTCTTAAAAATTATCGCCTTCTGAGTTATTGCGGCAAAGCGGAAGAAAAAAGGCAATGTGTTTTCTTCAGACCGAAAACCCAATAAAAGAAAAAGCAGGGTGTTGTTCAAAGGGAAAGTACGGAAAACAAATAAAATTTACCCCCAAGCCCATTACAGACTTTTATTAGGGGAAATGTTTGAATCTAGTGATTTCAATGAATGTGACAAATTTCCATTCTGAAAGTTCACTAAAGTGCACGTATAAGATATAATTTTCGAGGAAATGGGGCATTCTACAACTCAAAATTTTTATCCAGTTGTATTCATCAAATTGAAGAAATAAATATCAATTGATAGTGAAAAAATAAATTATGTAAATTTCTCTTGACGTTTACAACTCATAGTGCAAACCTTTTACAAAAAAAACCTAGTCCACCCCCTTCAAAACCTCATCATCTCAACTGGAATTTTTCAATGCTGGTTAAATGAACAATTTGATGAAATGAAATTAATTTTCGTTTCTTAAAATAAAAAAAACTAACGGAAATTGAATTATTCTTAAATTTGTAAAATAACTTTATAAGTATGTGTAAGATTTGTTTTACATAAAAGGTAACAACTAGCACCGATAAGACGGCAACTTCTTAAGACCATTCCAATGATAAATTATTGAAAGGAATCGACATTAAGAAAAATACGAACAGCCTTTCCTTGCGCGCATTTTTGATGTCATCTCACTTTCACCGGTAGTAAAGAAAGGGAGTCCATAATTTTTCCTGCGTAAGGAACGAGAACTTCGTTACTCATACTCTTCACCCCAATCGAAGCAGAGCCACAGTAAGAGCCTCTTGTTGCGACATGTCGCAACGATTTGCTTACTTTCGTTAGCACATGTTATGCAGACGTGGGACAAAGAGAAACGTTGGTTTTATTCCTCACCGAGTTTTATTTCTTCCGTAGGAAAATGTGATATAATTATTTTTGGGAAAGTATTTGACCCTCTACGTCTTTTGAACTTCTCTTCATGCTCAAATGTGTTTCGTGGAATTACTGTGTAGAAAAAATTAAGCAAATACAAGATATAAGTGAAAGTTAAACTCAACGGTGAGATTGAAAGAAAGGGGACTCCACTTATACCTTCTTCATCAAAAAAGTGTGAAAGGTTGTTTTGTCTGGAACTATAAGTTGTTCCATTGCATTATTTTTGTACTGTGCTGCTGGTGACAAAAAAAATACTGTTTTTACTTTCAAGAGAAATAAAAAAAATCATCAAACGAAGGCCACATTTGAGCCCAAGAGGAACTAATAAAGTTATGTTCCTTCTTCACTTATTGTGAAAGCTGTACTGTAGGCTTTATTTCGAAATGTCAGCTTTTATCTTCACTCATCTGTATAAAGTATAGGCAAAAAACATTTTTTTAAATTAGTCTTGCTTACAAAACATGCAACAAAATAATTTCAAGCACCTCGAAAAAATTTCAAAAGTTGGGACAGTCTTACAACCTAACCCAGCAAGCCAGAAGAGTGAGCTAACTGTAGGGCTAACGAGAAAGCCAGGAGAAAAAGTACGGGGGAAATTAAGATGCAAGCTATAAGGAAAGAGTGATTCAACACATTTTCTCGCTACACCTTCAGCTTTTACAAACTTTCTTGGGAAACTCTGATCATAGCTTTTTTCTCTCTATCTTCTCAATAACCCAGTGTAATCACGACGTAAAATGGGAGAAGAAGAGAAAACTTTAGCTCATCTAACGTAATGCTTGAAAAAAATCTCTGATATACGGAATGTACTTGAAGAATATTTGTGAAATAAAACGATACAAGGAGAAAAAAGGAGGAAAACTGAACAACAACGCATTTTCCTTCGTATTTCCTTTTTTCAACGACTACGGCCTAGCAGATGCAAAAACTACAAGCTTTGAACTCGTCGACTTATCTTCAGCCAAATGGGAATTGTGACACGGTTGCGATTTTCTTTTCTTCCTTCATTCTCATTGTTATGAAGTAGAAAACTTGGCAGAAAAAA
>JAANSQ010002133.1:0-12761 GCA_036850885.1 Lepidocyrtinus dapeste | reverse complement strand
GGTGTAAAATGATCAGTTGTGTAAACCTCGGTTTCATGTGAGAACATAGAGCAACGAAATGATAACCTGGCACAAGTAAGCCTAAATTTTCCTACATCCAGTTATTCTCAAATCAGTCGATTGTTGTAAATGAGACAAGAAAATGTTGGGAAGATTCCTCTAGGTTATCTTGTCGTTTTACTGTTCCTTGTTCTCTATTTAGTTGGCCTTTTAGACTCTAATAACCATTCTATTTGTCATGATTTGAAGACGTGAGTAAGTTTCCGAGTGAGCAAGCATGACATGCGGTGGAGAATCTAACCACGTAAGACGCACAAAGAAAGTTTTCATGTAGAAAGCAATAACGCGGGGAAATGACTTTCTTCCTTAAATGGCAAAAGCTACCTATGGGAAAAAACTGTTAGTGTATTTATTTACGGGTAAATTTTATTTTAGCTACAAATCCATAAACATTGGAGCATTTGAAGCCCACAGATTTTAAGTGCACTTAGTGTAGGTCTCCTATATTCCAAGTAGTTGATTGGAAACATTTAATGTCGATATATGTTATTCTCGTGAAATCATATTACATTCATTGAATGATTGAAAACGATGGAGCGTTATACTATCAAGTGAGGCTAGAGGCCTTTTTCAAAGTAGGAAATCACTCCCAATAACAAAATCCAACTTGGGTAGTTTCAAGCAAAATTAACCCTTCTCCATTTGACAGGGACAATCATTACGTGGTTGGATGGAACGCATTACTTCGATAAATAAATGCCCTTAAGTTCTTAATACCATTTTTGTAATGGTAGCATCAGAGTAAATGTAAGGTATCCTTGTAAAGCATTTGTGCAACTTCAGAGTCAAACTTTATCTTTTCGGTTGGCAACTACTACTCTAGTCCGCAAGGAATTGTCAAACCTTATGTAGGCTTTACAGTTGATCCGATTGGGAATCGACATTATTACGGCACGGTCACATATTTTTATATAACCATAGTCTACGAGCATGCCCATACTTTGTCTCTCAACAAGAATATGTCAAGCTTGTAAAAAGAAATTGAGCCACATTGTGATTCATATTTCTTCCCTTGTAAATATCTAATTCGTGGCATTCTCTATAAAACAGATTTAAAAAGAGAAGAAACCCAGAAACGTGTAATATAAAAGTCTCGTATAAAATAGCTATCTACGCTTTATGCTTTACTTACGAGGATAGTTGTGGTAGAAGAGGAAAAGTAAATCATGTAGAATATATTTTTTTTGCCCGTTCCAGCTCAATTTTATATTTCATCTTGGTTTCGCTCTTTTCTCCATTTGAGTCCCTTCTTCTAAAAGTCATCATCATCAATATGGCGTATTCTAGTATAAAGTTTGGTTATTGTCATCCGTGAGGACGAGCTCGCGTTTTCATTGTGCTTGGTTGTGTTTGCAACGTGAAATGCATCTGTAAGGTTGTATCCTTTGAAAATCAAGGGAATACTTGGATGCTTCATAGAAAGTTTAAAAGTCAACTCTATTGAAAATACAGAAATGAAACTAATAATATCATGGGTACTAGTCGAACTAGGGAGGAACAATGTGAATAATATACATGGAAAAATTGTGGAAACCTGGAAAATGCTGAAAGCACCAATTGTGCACTGTCAAAGGTAGAGAAAAGGGAAAGTGAGCTACTAACTAGAACCCAAAGGACACTGAATCCTAAAAAATTTGTGTAAGATGATTGTTGAGCGTCGAATTTAGTTTGAGTTATGTATGTACGTGTATGTCTTCAAGTTATCACCACCTTCGTTTTATTCTTCTTTGGCATGTATCTATCGCAGGTTTTTCCCTGGAAAGATTTTCTCTGTATTTTTTTTCTCAGAAAGCTATTTGGTAGTTTTGCAAAGGGGAAGCCTGGGAATCGTTTATAGTAATGAAGTTGGCTCAAGACTTTTTCCCACCAGGCTTTTCAATACTATTTTCAGCTAGATTCGTGTCTTAATAGGATTTGGACTGACTTTATCAGCTTCAAATAGGGGTTTTAAAAGTAAGATACACGCTTCCAAAGGATAAATAGGTGGCAAACATTTTGAACAAAAAATATTCATTGAATTTGTATCACCACAATTAAATAATTAGCATGGCTGGGTTAACATGTTTTTCAAAAAATTGATTGAATGGTGAAAATTTATTTGTGAGATGGCTGGTGAAAAGAACTATCTATAACACATAGCTATATTATTGGGAACATGTTTCTGAGGCGATCCGTAAAGTACATTTTCGTTAGGTTTGAGAGGCACATTGCATGGCATGCACTCGTCGCACTCATGAATTACCAACGAAGCAGCGTCTGGTGGTGAGAGGGAGAAAAGAGGCTGCTGTGGTGGTATCTGTATGCTTTTCTGCCATTGTTGCGGGCTAAATAGGGAAGCAAGGCTAGGGGGAAAGAGAGACAGGGAGAGAGAATAAGGTTCAGAGTCTACACCAAAAAGGAGCTCAGTTGTCTACAGTTAGCCGTCTCGGAATTTTCGCCTCGTCTTTTCTCTTTGGCTGTGTGTAAAAGCTTCTACCGCACAACAGCTTTTACTGTTGTGACTCTCTCCGTTTTCTTACTTTTCTTTTCCCTTTCTCTGACAGATATTTTTCTCATTTTTCTCTCATTTCAAACCAATGTAACACGAGTCAACATATTTCTTCGCAATGGAAACAAACCATAAAGCAAAGTAAGATTGAGTTCACTTGGATGACTTCTCTACCACCTCTGCAAAGAGAGAAAAATACCACTTTGACTCTGTTTCATTTTCAGTGGAGTTTTAAGATATCTTTTCTCTCTTCTTTTTGCCAATAGGAATGAAAGTATCTCATTTACACCGTAAAAATGTTTCTAGTGTTTTGGCATGTTTCACTCCTTTTTCACGCTTTCCGGAACAAAGTCTTGGAGAAGTGAAAGGAAGCATGCATCTTTGGTCTTGCCATTTACAATACGGCATATCTCCTTCCTATTATTCTTAAATTGGAGTTTCCTCGTCCGCCAAATTCCTCAATACTAGACTGGTGATGCGTGATAGTAGTCGCGGAAAAAGTCAAGGAAAAAGTCACACTAAATAACAAAGACAGAAATTGGAAACGGGCAGAGAGTAAAGACTCGTAAGAAGAAAATAATTGTTTTTTTGTGTTCTTCGTCTGTGTTTACGGTTACGTTTTGGTGGTCAAAAATGGAAACCTATTTGCGGAAGTTTTAACAATTAATCACATCAACTGTTACTTACCAAGGTAGAGCTTTACATAACTTATATTCCACGGACTGCATACATACATGCTTACATGTAATTCTTGATCAATTAATTCAATTGAAAAGCTCAGATCTGGGTGTTTCGGATGTAAGAAATGGTGATATCCAAAATATCCTCACAAAAGCATCTGGTCATCTTAATTTACCCATTCTTTAGTAATAGAGTATTACATCAAGCTTACGACTTTCCATGACAATAGAAACCTATTTTTCATCTGCCTCCTAGACTCTTCTCTCAAAAGAGGAAATGCAGAGGAGTATAAAATAAACCTGGTTTACAAAAGGATGATCGTTTCTTTTCCCATGGTAACTCTTGATCGCCTTTTTCATCAATTGATAAAATTTAAATCTTTTTAACACTAACCGGTTCAGTGAGACGATCTAGAAACCTTGTAAAAACTAAAAAAAATGTAGCTTGTTCTTTGTAGAATATCTGGATCCAAAATTATCCAACTTTACTGAGTAAAGAGCCACACACACCGCGTGGAAAAGTGTAACCAATACAAGCGAGCCGTGTCCTAATTGATGCATAAATGCTGTGGGCTAAGAAAGTCTTTATTAAGGATTGATTACTTTTTGAAAAGAGATTTACAAAAACACTAAACAAAGAAGATGCAGTTTCATCTAGAGTAATTAAAGATGAACTATATAAATGTAGGGACAATCTTCGTGTCTTGAGAAGCTACATGCAAGCAATTGGCTTCTCAAGCGTTTTCTAAGGAAACAATAGAGGAATTGTAGGATGATGCCCCAAATATCAACTTTGTCGAATTTTCATATTATAAAGAATATCTGAGTTAATGTAATACTTTTTTATTATTCATCTTTTGATAATTATTTTTGGGTAGTAAAAAATGAGTGGAAAAATACATTCATCGTACATAGGAAGCGTAATGAGATACAAGACAACTGCCAAATAGGTTTTTACTCTCCTATTTTCAAAACTTTGAGTTGAAAAGAAGGAAGAAAAAAAAAATTAAGCTTAATCTCCAAAAAATTGTTTTTTATGGATTGGGAATGTTAGAGATGAAGTGTGGAAGACGGATAAGGATAAACGAGAAAAAACAAGGAATGAGGAATAACACGCCTTTAAAGACACAAAATTATGAAGATGATTGTAGTCCTATGTAACTTATAAGTATTCAACATTTTTAATCAGCTAGTCCAAGAGCTAACTCTAAAGTTGTGAAAAAGTTTAAGAAAAAAAAGAAAAGGATTGAGTGTGAAGGGTTTCTTACTTCAAATGGAAGACTCTAAAGAGAAAAACTATTGTTGTTGGAGTACAAAAAAGGAATTGTGCTTTTACTGCGAAGTTTTGCATTTAGTTTTTTTAAACTTCCTCACTCACTCACATCCATTTCTGAAGTTTCGTCGTTGGTTGTCAAGGGAAGTTAAAAGAAAGTCGACGGAAAGTTGAGAGGAAGCCAAAGGATTGGGGATAAAGTAAATGAATAGGCTTTTCCGTAAAACTTAAAGGTGTAGCTGCCAAGTGAAACAAGCTGGGCAAACTTGCTTTAAAACTGACATTCTCGAACGAATGGAGCGATAGGATGAACGATAGAAAGAATTGGAAGAAAAGAGGTGCGTCAGAATGCCTTTCAAGTGACTTTAAAGATCTTCTTCAACACCTTATGATCCTTCCTTGGTAATTATCAGAAAGTCGAATTGGATGAATATAGACTTTTTCTTTTGTTTCCTAATAATTAAATTCAATGATGAATTGTCTAAAGCTTATATTTCTGTAGGATTTTACTGAAAGTGAAGAGATTTCTATGGAATTGAGAATCCTTTGAAAAAGATATCTCGCACAATCAGTCTTTCATGATTATGATTTTATTTGTCGTGCTCTAAAGTATTCAAAAAATATATGAGCTTATGGACGAGAAAGAGAAATGTAGGAAATCCTGGAAAATTCTAGACTATACGTAATCATTGATTTACAAATTTTCCGATTTATGTAATAAAAATTATGGCATTTTAATTAATATGATCAGCGAAGCAGACTACCTTTTAAAGCATTCAATACGTGGCAGAAAAAACTCCACGCGAAATTGTGAATTCACTATAAACGGAAACTTTTTTGTATGGATTTTGCTACGTATTTGCTCATCTTTCATTTAAAAATCCCTTTGACACGGGATTTATTCTCTTTCTCATACACACTTTGAAAAGAGCTTGTTTATTCAAGGTTGATGTAATCAGTGGTAATTTAATCACTTTTGTTTAATTCACTCAAAGACGATTTATTCCAAGGACTCAGGAAATATCTATAATTGTTTAAATAATCGTTCTTTTTAGTTGCTAAAACCGTCAATCGTGTAAATGGTATAAAATTATGGCATACTGAAAAATGAGATAGTAAAAATTTTATAGCTCTTTTGTTTATCTATAATTGCTACTTCCTGCTTAAAAAATGGTGTTAAGCCTAGCTAAAGATGTTCTTATAAGTTTAACAAAATATAAAACTTTTTTTTTGTGAAATTAACGTAATATTTGTCTTGTTTCGTTGCAGATATTAAGCTGACATTGGATGAATTCTATTCCGTTGGGATACAAACAATTACCTTTATGGACTTGTCTTCAAGTTTCAGAACAATTATTTGATAAAAGGTCAGAAAACACAAAGTTTAAGGAAACGTGTAGTTTGAAACCATTCGAGTATGTTAAAGTATACAGCCATTATAAGTCATATTTGAGGAGAAAGAAGTTTAGTGAAAAAAGTCCCGCTAGTTCTGGCACAACGTGAACATCAACAACCATAATCACCCCTATCAGATAGTGACATTGCACCACTCAAGTGCTTCTTTATTACAAAGGCGTGTTCAGAATTTTTTTTAGAGCCAGTAGTTTCATGCGAGACAATTTTATCTCTAAACAAAAAAAAAGTATATTATCACTGAAATATTATACTGACAAGATATAAGATGTGTATGCAAGTGTGAACGAATAAAGTAACGAGTTTTAAAGTTTCTCTTAGTCCTGTGCGAAAATTAGTTTTATTGACGGTATATTTACAAATACATTCTAGTAATTTACTTACTAATATCTTCTTGGCAAATTACACCTACCCTACCATCCCTTGATGTCAGCGAACAAAGGATATGACAAAACAGCATTCTGGTACGTTACCATGTAATTAACTCTATAATTGACTCGACGACACACAATGATATCATTAATCCTCCTCATCTCTTTTTATTTGTGTCTCCTCATTTCTGCTGAAAAAGTCTGTATCTTTTTTCCCATTTCCACAGTAATCTGACATGGCAGTTGTCAGTGATTTTTTTGGGAAGAGAACAAATTTCTTGTGAGTAAGATACAGTATTAACTAAACGATAAACTTTGGTAGGTATACACATTCTTTGCAATTCTCTGAAGAAATTACATGCAAGCGGCTTTGCGTTGTTATGCTCATATAAAGACTACATCTACACAAAAGCATCTTAACGGCCTACCCGTATGACTGAAAGATCTTGCATGACTCAGTCACAAGAATGCTAAAGCCTTAAGCCTTTAATAAATAAAAAAGTAAAGTGTCTTGTACAATCCTATTATGCTATTTTGCCAGGAAAATACTCACACGGTAGACATGCTTGATGTTATTGTTTGTGGCATAAAGAGAAAATTCTTGTTCCAACCTATTCCGTTCTCTTATTTTTCACTGACAAATAAAAGAGGAAAAGCCCATTGGCACTATATTTTATTTCGTAATCTTTACTAGATTCTGTGCAGTTTGTTGTTTAACGCCTAAAGAAGTTAGCTGAGGATCTAAATATTTAGGCAGATTTGACAAGACAGAAAAAAATCTTGTATGGATATAGAAACTCATCGCGTAGTACTATTCCAACTTGGAGAGTTCCAGCAGAAGGGAGAATGGTGTAGCTTCATAAACAGATAAAAATGGCCATGTTGGTTGGCTGACACATTTCAACTTATTTAGCCAAAAATACTAACAAAGCTTTTTCCCAATTGCGCTTTCCCAATTCCATACGAAAGTATCTTGATCTTACCGTAAACAGAGATCGTTCCTAGATTGCTGTTTTGTTTTGCATTTTTTGTCAGTATCAACCCAACAACATAAAATACAAAGTACAGCTTTTTGTAGAGAAAGTCCTTATATCATGAAAGGGAGACGCTAATGCAACCAGACATTAGTGAACTGGGTTTTTAGAAGGGTTGCTACTCTTGTATACTTTTTTGCGGGAGGATGGCCATCGTGATGTCTGACTTTCCCGAGTCGAAACTTCATCAGAGATATCTAAGAAAGTTTACGTAGATTTGGGTGATCTATAAACGAACTGCATTTACTTGATACTAAATAGTTATTTGCTTTCTCTTTTTAAACTACTGAAGCAATATCTAAAGAAAAATTATCCTCATTTTTTATACCCAATATAGTAGCAACCAGCATACTCAAGTTTATCTTTTAGGCTTTACTTTCATTTATTCCATAAAACTTTCCAGAAATGTTAGTAGTACGGATGGAATAGTCTTTTTAACGGTGAAAAATGCAGACCCTTATGCATCTCTTGTACCATTTATTGTCTATTTGGGTAAGAAAATTTTCAAACTTTTATCAGGAAAGAAAGGTGGATTGTTAAACGTATTTTTATTGGAAGGTGCACTTGAAGGAACATAAATACTAAAAGTAAAGTTGTGTGTTTAGCAAGGAGTCAGACAGGCGGTGTAAAGCGTTCTTATTCAAGTTTTAAGGGCAAAGTTAAGAATACGCATTTGCTCTACTCAACCCAACCTCATTTTGATAGTTTTTACCCAACCCTCTGGATTTCTGAATTGAGATAAATTTTCCAGTTTGGTTACATGCTTTTCCAGTAATATTTCAACGACTTGACAAAACTTTACTGAATGCATTACTCTCCCAACGCTTAGACGGTTCGGGAGGACACTTAAATTTCAAGTAGGGAAAGCGAAAAGAAATGCAACGCTACTAAATTTATTTATTCTTAGTAACAACCCCGTAAATTGTGAAATGTGGAAATAGTTACGTATACTTAGGAAACACCTTAGCGTGTGATATTTAGTTGCATTTCTTCTCAAGTTTGTAGATGGCTAGAATTTCATCACACTTATTGTCTACACTAAGCTAAGCAATAAGAGTGAATATAATCGTACAACACAAAAGATTTACGTTTCTTAAAAAAGTGACAACCATGAATTCCGTAAAGGTCGTTTTGCTTGTACTCTTGCATAGGCATCTGTGAACATTTTTCGATGCAGTTTGTGAAACCCTTGGAGGCCAAAGTAAAACTTGTAATAGTAAACAGAGGCTTCGGGGGGAGAGCTGTACATACTTTGTACTTTTTAAGTACAGTCTCTCATCTAACTTTTCCACTGGCTTTAAACAATGGCTCCTCACTAGCTTAGAGTTTCTTACATTTTCGGAATTAAATGTGAAGCGTTCTTTGGCTTAAACGAAAAAGTGCATAGCGCTGTCCTGACCTTAAAATGTGAGGAGCCTCCCATTTTGCCTGTGGATTTTCCTCACTGCTTTTTCAACATTTCTGAACCATTAGCCTCGTTCTTTAAACACACCTTCTGGCGAAAGACAGTAAGCTTGTAATATCTTCGGAAGAACATTCTTCTCACAAGACGTGCTAATGCTTTCGTTTTCCATTAGAGTTTCCTAAGAACTATGAACTATTCATATGTGGCACAGAGTTGTGCTGTCTAAACACTGTAAGGGAGAAAGAAAGAGAATAAATCCATAATTCCACTTGTGAGTTCTCTCTTGGGCTTTAACCAATCTTGTGTACATGCTCCTTTAAGGTACTCCTTTGCTTGTCTTGGGAAACTTTGATGATGATGGTGGTGATGATGTTGAAGATGCTCGGTGGTGGTGATGATGATGATTATGTCCCTTTTTAACAGTGCTGTATCAACTCCAAGTTTTGTAGGCCAAAAGTGTATCCTTCAAGAATTTTTCAAAAAGCTGATGTGGTTTAAACCTCACTTCCTCTTTCTATTCTTCTAGTGTTCCTTTTACAATTTTTTTTTTCGGAAAATGAGCCTCAAGCAATATTCTATCTTTATATTTGTGCCATGCGTTACTCTTTCTTGGTTCTTTCATTATGCGTTGCAAGCCTGAGGCAGTATTTTACAGTCCTTTTAAAAGTGTTGCTCATATTCACAAAGTGTACACGAAGAAAGCCATTTGTGAACCCTTAAAACAAATTGAACTTATGAAACCTCAAGTTGAAGTCATTAGAGAAGACGAAGACGGCAGTTTACTATGAATTCCCTAGGTTGACGCGACTCTAAGAATTTCTTCTTGTTTTGTGTACCGAAACCCTACTATAAGCTGTATTCTAAATCAGGCACAATTGTAACAATAACGTTTTCTCACTTTGACAGCATTATCCTCTTCTTAATTGTTACTTGCTACATTCTACCGCACTAATTTTGTCTATTTTCGTAGTTTAAATCAGAGCAAAAAGATTTACTATGATGAAAGAAATCCATGCATCCGAAACGCTTTAGATGTATCGCCCTTAAGCCAACGTATAAAATGTAAATTTCGCACAGTTTATAACGCCATTACGCTAAGCTTTGTTGTTGCTTTATGTGTTATTGTTCCTACGGAAAAAGTTTTTTGGTTAATGCACACGTACAATGGCCCATAAATAAGGAAGAAAGCGTAATCATCCCCTCTAGTTCGGTGGTGTGTGCATACCTACTCAGAGTCGAGCATTAACGCTCAAGAAGCCCAACTCTACGCGATTCGTCATTGAAGGACTGTTTCAACTATCAAACTACAAAAGCCTTTTACTCACTCAGGTTATGGAAAAGTTTTAGCGAAAAGTTTCTCTTGCTTTTCTTTTCCTCTTTTGCTTCTTAGAAAAATGAGTTAAAACTCCTCTTGTGTGGTTTGATGAACAAAGCAAGAGCAAGAATGGAAAATTCATGGGAAACTGACGTTTGCACATAATTTGTATGTGTAATGAATGTTCCCAACTTAAAGATAATTAGCCGTGTAGGACCCATCAATCTTCTCTTGGTTCTTTTTCTCTCTCGACCTGTTTCAAGGAAACAAAGGAAAAGATAAAACAGAGTGGTTTGTAGTCTGCTTATGATGCTGCTTTGTGTTATTTGTGTTACGCTTCTTCAAGATTTGCTGCGAAATATTTTGAAAAAACCTGAAAAAGAAAATTTTTTAACATTAAATTAATTTCGATAAACTTTATACTCTATACTTTTTACTTTTATAGGCACTTATTATAGCTTAAATTTTGAAGTATTATACTACCATTACCATCAAAGTTTTATTTTAATAAGTGAGCATGTAGTTTCCTATTTTGCTGAATTTGATTAGCTTGAGCTACAGACATGGTATTGGTATGATTGCATTAATAAAGAAGAATACTAATTTCAAGTAGCAAAAGATTCTGTGAGCAAGTGCATTTCATTAAATATATCAGTAATTAAAAAGTGGTTCTTGCTTATGTTTCAACACCTCTTCTAATCTAATCTCATGTATTTACTCATCATATCGATGATATAATTTCCTCCGTGAGACATTTTCTCAAAATAAATTTTTCTCTGTTGCTACTCTTCTCCTGGTTTTGGCATGAGAAACGTAAAGACTTAAAAAGATACGATGCATGTAAAATTATTTAATACGTACAAGTTTATATGCAAGTGGAAATTACTTTGCGATCTAAAAAGGTAGTGTTTCATGTACATTAGAAAATGAATTTCCTTCCTCTTAGGTAAATACTTGTGGAGAAGTGTAGCTGATAAAATTTATTCCATGACACTGATATATTATACCAATAGGGAAATGCAAAGAAGAATTGGTAAGATCGCGTACACTCCAGTTACTCATCCTTTTCCTAGGCTTATCGTACAAAAAGGAATGAAAATGCGATGGGGTGGTAAATGGCTGTGAAAGCTGATAAAACAATCATGAAAATGACTAGTACATCTCCCATTGTTCCAAATAGTGTAAGAGACTGCCGAATGTATTATAAATGAGTGTAAAAAATAATAATTTTCACTTCCCCGATATACATTTTTTCTTGCTTCTTTTGCCGTTGATTTAACATTTTATTTGAGTCTGCCCTTTTCCCTATCTCCCTTCTTTCCCTAAAAAGAATTCTCTGTAGGCTAGAAATATTGTAGCTTCATCTGTCAAAGAGAAGAAAGGAGGGAAAGGGTTGTTTTACTCTTTTTCTTTTCAACAGTGACTACTGATTCAAGTATAATGTTGAAAGCGATACAAGTAAAATATAGAAACGCAATATCAGTTCCACGAACGGACATTTTCTTACTTTCCTGGGCGGTGGATGTGATTTGTTTGCACTTTTCTCTCTCTTCTCGAGTCAACCAACAAGGAAGTGTATGAGATGACATAGGGTATTTCCCTCTTGTTTACTTCTGCCCCGTGTACATTCCTCTTAGGTTTAGTTGGAACAAGTGCACAGTGTGTAATCCAGATATAAACATTTATTCAAAAAGTAGTTTTACTTATACCAAACGAGTTGATAAAAAACTAGTAATCTAAAAGCCCTCAGTATAAACATCCTTTACGCTGAGGTTATATACCTTTTCCCATTTTTTTTCGTGGAACGTACCAGGGAAGTGGGTGAGCAAGAGGTGATAGAGTGGCTTAGAGAAAAGATAGAAACAAAAAAGTCGAAGAGAAAAAAAAACAGGGAAAATGGGAAAGCTAAAATAAAACTAGCTAAATAGATTGATGTAAATCCCCAAAGGAAAATATTTTAACTCCAAGATTATAAATTTGAAACTTTTTTATTTGAACCAAAAGAGGGGAAATAAGCCAAACGTTGTTGGAAAACATCATCAAACAATATTTTATTTTATGTATGCCTGTATATATATCTGTCTGTGTGATTACTTTGAGAATACTTTTTTTTTACTTTGGGAAAAAATGCAGTTTGGTTTAGTTGCTGGTGGTTTGGAAAATGGCAATGTTTATACGATCTGCTTTTCTATGTTTATGCAGTGGTTTGGTTTTTTCCTTTTTGTAGAACAATTACTCTAGTTGTTAGAGGGGGTGATGACGATCATGAGAAAATGCTCGAAGTTTTTTTTGGCTACGGTTTTTTTTTGACTTGGTTATTTTATAAGGTTTATACCTATTGAAATTAAAGCTATGGTTGTATGTGTCAGAGAAATTTATTGCATTGAATGGTTTTTTTTGTTTACTACTGTTTTGTTAACGTGTGTCTCACAAGTATAAAAATTATTCACTTATTATTCATGTAGGCAAACGTTCTAAACTTTGGTGAGGCTTAGGACGACACAAAGTACTGCTTTTGGCGCCTCCGCTAGCTAATGTATTTTCAGATTGTTGAGACATTGTTTGTCCTCATAAAAAATAGGGGTTGTTGAAAGGGATGCTTGTTAAGTAGAAAAGGAAGCGTGTATAAATCGTGGCGATGAGCTTAACAGTCAGATTAATTAAATAAGAGACAGTAGTTGTTGGCCACTTTTGCTGCGAAAAAGTTTGTGTAAGCCAAATG
>JAANSQ010002132.1:0-12768 GCA_036850885.1 Lepidocyrtinus dapeste | reverse complement strand
TATCTACTCCACTCACAAACCTGAATAGACTCTTCCTCTTGTCTTATCAGTCCAGCCCAACCCATCTTTTGTCCATGGTGTTTTGAGTTTGAGCAGTTTCTTCCATTTCAGTTTTGGCCCCCTGACAAAATATGTTTGCTTTATGTAACTTGGTATAAGTGGATATTATATGAAAGCTGTTAAAAGATTTAAGTAAGTAGCTGTAAGTGTAAAGGTTGAATAATTGTAATGAAGACGTAAAAGGGATCTCAAATGACTTATAGAAAAATAGACTGCCTGTTCGCGAATAAGAAAATTGGAGAAACGAAGATTAACTCTGCGCAAAAGATCGACTACAAAGGTTATTTCCCAATCTTGATTAATTTTTTTTACGAATGTTCTGGTTTTCTATTAGCGAAATTGATGATTTTGAATAATTCTTATTACGCCCCACTTTGCAATTTTTTCGTCAAGTTTTAGTCCTTTTTTTCTTTCCCGATTTGGACTTTACTTTATCGTTATGTAATTAGATTTTTCTGGAATTGAAAGTTGAGTTTTTAAACAAATAAATTAGCTAAAGCGAATTAATATAAATCTGGATATAATTCGGTTTGATCGCACAAATTAGTAATGCTCTAAGAATATTTCTATATGGAATTCGATGTATGGGATTTTGCTCCGGAGTTTTATCGGACAGACATGGAAAAATCAATCCATAGTTTTGCAAGCTTAGTTACGTTATTAATCAGCCGATTTTGGCAAGAAAGGTCTTTTGCAATAAATGATAAAAAAAAGACTTGACTACTGCGCGCACTGATGAAATCGCTTCAAGTAGGAAAATCTGGAAAAAACACAAGGAGATTTTGAGTCTTGAGTTTTATTACGACTCATTCATAAGAATGAATAGCGATGCTGATAAGATTATCATATCATCGTCCTTATAAAAAACATAGACTTCTGGATTGTTTGGACCTGAATCATGTCAATAAAGTCACATGCGACAACTATCTCGTGTGTCAATCAAGCAATTCACAGTCTAAATTGTTTCACTTTTTTACCCAAGCGAAGTGTCTTTGTTTTTAAGCGAAAACTCGACTGACCCGCTTGTAAGTGTAGCTCGATGTTATATAAACACATAAAACATTTTTGAAGCTTATGATTGGCTTATCGCATCTTCGCAATTTTTGAACATTACAGAGTTGTAGCACGAGTTACAGTTAAGATCCTTCCTTGAACTGTTCATGGATAGTTCCAGAAAAAAGAGATAACTTTTTATTTAGGATGTGGTTATTTGTTGTCCACTCAGGTCCTGCCTTTTTTCATGAAAACAATCTTATCTGACTGAGTCTTTCAGAACGACCTCAACCTCAGATTCCAGATAATTGTTGCACTATCATGGTGAATACGCAGACGCTGGAGTTCGTTGATATTTTTAATTTATAACTTTGTCTTTGACTATTTGAACTTAATATTTACTGATCATTTATTAATCGATACGCACATAAATACTAAGATGGAGTAGAAATTATTATGCAACAAGACGAAGGAGAGGTACACATTTTCGAGAAAACGTTATTCACCATGAGTATATATATAAGAAGAAATGAAACAATTACACTTGCAAGACTATTAAAATTAAAAACTATTGCCCAACAGCTCACCATATCACTACCACCTTCTTCAGAAATAAATAAAAAAACGAGTTGTTTTGCTGCTCAATCGTAAACAAAAAGGTCAAATATTTGGTTAAATAAATTATTAGTGGTTCCAATCGAATTTATTTTCATGATTCGGACTCCCTATCTGGTAGTATAAACGTGTATAGCCTTGAAAAACTAATTTGACTTAATCTTCTACGATTCCTTCATGATGGTCTCACAATGCCCCAGGGGTAATCTATCTAAAATAGTAGATAAATTTTAGAACAGGGACAGAACTACAGGACTACTATCAAAGGTTGTTGGTTCTTGTGACGTAATTGGAGCCATATAATCTAATTAATAAAATACGTACGCACGTACCCTGATTTTTAGATAAAAATTCACCACGCGACACATCGTTTTTCTTTCCCTAACGTTTGACCTCAATCCGAGGTCATAGAACAAATATGGTCAAAACAATATTCACTCAAACTTTCTTAAACAGTGGTAAGGGAAAAATGCTCTTTTAGTGCCAAGCTTTACTCCTCCTCTCCACCCGTGCAATAAATGCAATTCATTGGACAAGGAAAACTGCGATGTAAAATGTAAACTGCAATTCATTTTTGAAACTCTTTTTTTAATCTTTATATTCATATATAACATGTAGTGTAGCACACACAAGAGATCTTTTAAATCAAGAACTTAACTAATTACGATGTACAAACACATTTTAAACTATATCCTTAAAA
Source organism: Lepidocyrtinus dapeste (assembly GCA_036850885.1). NCBI lineage: Eukaryota > Metazoa > Arthropoda > Collembola > Entomobryomorpha > Entomobryidae > Lepidocyrtinus > Lepidocyrtinus dapeste. The sequence goes on along the minus strand of JAANSQ010002132.1, from coordinate 10,400 downwards.
ATATGAATGAGCGACACAGAATTACGATCTGGGATTAACGATTCATATAATATTGCGACATAAAAAAAGTAAGTATATTTGTATCTATCTTACATGATAACATTTAACGATAAGATGAGACATGACACAGGAGCCTAATATAATTACAAATTGTATTGACAATATTTCATTTCATCAAATGAACCCAATCGTTTTTTATTTTCTTCCAAAATAAAATCCCATGTGAATTCATTTCTTTTCATGAGACAAAACCAGTGACAGCGATTACGTTGAAATATGGACAAAACAGTAATAAATTAAACTCTCTGATATCTTTGACTGGACATGCACTGAACAACTAAACTACTATCCTTCCGCCTTTTTATCTTTTTCATACACTTCCGAAACGTTCGTTTCACTTGTTACGTTACGCCAACGTAAATTATATCTTTTTTGGTACTTAATGCGATATCGTCAAAAAAAACTTATCTAAAGGTTAAAATGGAACACTACACAATTACACTAAAAAAACATCTTCTTTATAATAAAAATAAACCATTTGCTATATTTTACATCAGATTTACTTTAGAAAATCAAAAAAATGCATAGCATGTACGAGCATAAACAATTGTTTGAATCAATTGTCAATTTTGATAAAACTAGAAACTCATAGAAAATAGGTCTTAACAAATTCATTTTTACATCAGCTCTCGATCCGAAAAAAGTAAGGAGAATAAAAATTGAGATAAATGTATCCAATCAAATCCAAAAAATAATATTAATTCATAGTTGGGCTGGTAGAGCAAAATAACTTGAAGTTATCAAAAATTATTCTAATGGGGACAATACTTCTTGATAAAACGGGTAGCGTTCTTTTATGCTTTTATGGTATACCAAATACCATAGGAATAGTTATATCTTCTTCCATCGCTTCAATATAATAATTACCGGAGCCTCCTTCGCAGTAGAATCCCATTTCGACCTCTTCCTCCACGTGAACAAGATCTTTTTTGATATTCATGTAGGAGGGACTTTCCTTGAGCTTTGTTGTGGTTTTGAACTTGCCTGGTCGAAAGATGGTCTCTGTGAAGAGGGAAAAGGCTCTGTTGTGACTGCCGATGAAACTGAAGGTTTCATAGCCCGGCTGGGAGTGTCCCCAGTTGGGATAAAAGTCTACGGTTCCCATAGGCAACAGGCTTCCATAGTGGTTGGTGGGCGCTAAGATTCAGAAAGAGAAAGAATGAAACAATTAAAAAAATATTTTTGACGAAACTCATCGAAACATGATAAAAAATTATTTTCCATACCTGTAATACTTTGAAGAGTCCAGGGTCGACTATACCCGTCGGTGTGTATTACATCCACAAATTTTGCATCCGATGCTGATAGTCTTGTTGGGGTCAACTCAGTTTCAAAATTAGGTCCTGCAGGATCCAGCCCAGTAATACGATCAAAGCTCCGACTGCATTTTCCAGCAAAGCCCATAAGATGAGCTCCAAGACTATGACCTATTCCCCAAAGGTAGATGTCGTTTTTTCTGCGCTTGATCTCACGCAAATGATTCCCAAGCCAGCACCCTACGGTCTCAATATTCTTGGAAGCTTGCTCGTACCTATCCACTCCAATATTGGCACCACCGCCCCACCCGACAACTACCACGGTGAGGTCTTCATGATCCAACATAGCGTTCTTCATGTCATTCATCCATTGCACGTCGAGCTATAAACAACACGATGAAATTAAGGAATCATTTTATGATGCAAACGAACAAATAAATGAACTAATATCGTAGCATTTAATTAGGGGGGACCCTTTGTAGTGGGGTGGTTAAACTTAACCCTCACCGCAAGAGTATACTTAATAATTTAAACTTACGTGATGTATGAAGCCATGCGTAATAAATGCAATTCTGGTTGAGTCAAATGCCCCATACCGTTGAAACTTGCCGGCGACCTCATCAGGAAAATCGCTCCACGTGATTTCAATTGGCTGTTTGTTCCTCCTGAATAGTCTAAGTTTAGGCTTGATCTTTGATAATTCCCATGGGCCGGGATTTGAGCTTTTCACTAGAGTCTCGGCCAAAGCTGGAGAAATAGTTTCGGCAACCACGATAGGCACTGCCCGACCAAACTGCTCAGTGAGCTGTTGCATTTCCGCATGGATGTCATGTATATGGCTTCGAAACACTGAGAGTGTTATGGCTTGGCCAACTATGTGACCTGTGACTAGACCCGCACCCCTCACTAGGTGAAAAACACGCTCTACCTTTTCCTCCATGTAGTACAGCGCTTTCTTCAACAGCGCCTTAGCAATAGTCTTCCCCGCAGAAAATAACGCGTTCCTAATCGAGCCAAAGGAAAGCGTAGGAAATCCTTCTCCTTGGAAGCTAAACGAGAGCGAGGACTTCCATAAAAACAGCAACTCTTCTTCCACTTTATCCACCTTTATGGTGGGTTGTGGAATCTTGCCTGAAACACAAATCATGATATTTTTCATAAATAGGGTAATTAACCTAATCATAAACATGTTAGCATACAACTCTAATCCAACTCAATTATGAAAATAAGACAATAAAAAATAAATGATAAAAGGATAAAACTTTACATATAATTTTCAGGAAAATGAAAGATATTTGATCCCGGATCCACTTGAACTTTAACTTTGCTTTTGACAAAAACAATGAATAATTTGTAATTAACACCAACCTGGGAATTCTTCCACAACTGTCATTGGTGCAGCGGGTATACTCGACTGAAGAAGAATCTACCTGGAGAGGCAGCTTATATCCAGCTGCGGGAAGGCAGATGATCCCGATCCCACACACAAACGATTTTTTTTCCTTTTCTACGTCTGCACACACTTCACTTTTATTTATATTGCAGGGTAAAACACTATCCCCTAATAAAAAATGTTTCCAACTCAGGCAGCAAAAAACGTCACGGGGAATGGGGTGATATGATGTGATGACTAATTTCCAGTTTTCCTAAAGCCAAAGTCTAATACACGTTTTGTAAACTAATCTTTCACTTTATCAGGCACAAGTCTGAGTTCAGAAGAGGTTGCGTAGCTAGCTTATTCCAGTCTGAAGACTAACTGGACACTGAAACTCTCATTTGGAAAGAATCTCTCCAGTATGCATAAACTGTGTAATCTGTTTTGTTCTCCACTCTTTACATCGCCATTTTTTTTAACTTGTTCTAAAATGAGATGCAGAGTGTGCTGCTTATCTTTGTCGCCTGTGCTCTTTATTTACATTTTAAGTCGATACCTCACTGGTTCCTATATCATCCCTCCTTTTAGCCTCTGGTCATATTCTGCAAGAGAGAAAAAAAACGTTAAAAAAAATTAAATGCGAAGCTGTTTGCCAGTACTCTTAAAGCGAGTATTTATTGCCAAATTTGTTTATGCTTCATTTTTCTCTGAGGTTTTCCTTATCGCTTGGAATGAACTCATAGCTTCAGTCTATTGCAATTTTGGTCGTTCTCTTTTTCAACCATTTATGCCTGTCAAAATTACGAATACCGAAATGTTACACGGTTTAAATTTAAAGAAAAAGGATGTACACATTATACAAGATAAGGATATCGAAGTGAATATTTTTTTGCTGAGTTAAAACGCTTTAATTGTCCCGTCTTGTCCACTTACTTCACTTGATAATCTTTGTGTTATTCATTAATCGCAAAAATATAAACTTTGTAAAGATGTTTTCATTGACTTTAGTGAATTTAAGGTACATACGTGTGGTTTTGTTACGAGTTACATGACATCATACTAATAATGGAATAGTTTTGATCTCCAGCTCAATCAATCAATGTTATCAGTGATTGTGAATACATTATGTCACGTCGAAAAGCATATATTACACAACTTTTATGTAGTTATAGGGTAGTTTTGTACTAACAACGGTATATTCCTAACGCTTTTTGGAGTTTTGATTGACGTTAGTAAAATACTAGATAAGCCTTGGGGTAATCTGAAACTAACATTTAGGATTTACGTAACAATTTATACTGGCTCGCAATCAGTTTTTATTGATTATTGAGAAATTGATAAGGTTATTCAGAAATTGATAAGGTGATGTGTTGAAAAGCTTAGTTTCGCAATGTACTTCCTCATCAGCATAAATTATACCATTTATGTAGAGAACCTCACCTGGATAAACTGTCAAGGCTTACTACACTGCATTCTGTCACAAGCGAAGGATGATGACATGCGGAGAGTTGGCTGGAACCCCGATATTTTTAAAACCGGCTAGTGTATATTCTATAACACAAAAAATCCAATCCACTTATATTTTTTGTGAAAAAAGTGTAGGCACATGATTTTTCGAAACATAAAATGATACTGCAGTGTTGAAAAATTCCCACATGAAAACTGTCTGATCTGGTAATCGTTTCGATTACCTTATGATACTGAACAGGCATCTTACATGCATCGACCGACCTAGCATTAATATCTTTATTGGAATGAATTATGCTAAAATATTAAATAAACTTCCTATGCTTCATCCATATATCGTGCATCGCATTTTATTCAAGCCTGCACCATTTGACAAGACTCGAGTCTTTTTCAATTCCTGGGTTTTAGATGGTCTTGAGTCTTGCCGAAAGGGAAGTGCGTCATGAGCAAACAGAATTTGAATTTTTCTTTTTCTTCCCGTGTAACCGTGTACCAGTGAAGCTTTAAAATTCCAACACTTTACATATTACACAAACCAATTTATATTTGACTGAAATACATGAGCTCATACAATGTGCTTGCGTGTCTCAACCAATTTTTGCCTTGGGATTGTAAACCATTTACAAAGTTTTTTATTTTAGAAAAATTAAGAATATCATATCCATCCTATACCAGGTAGCGGTTAGTCTGTGGAGTGTACTTCCATTTCAAATTCAAAGTTGACATGCACATTGTATTGTCCAAAATGTATGAATTTATTTTGTTGAAAAGACATCGACACAAACATGCGACATGTTATTAATAAACTAATATTTGCACAACTCTAGGTACAGATCTTAAGTTTTATGCAGAATTTGATATTTGCAGGAAGATGACATGACATGATTTTTTTTCCATTCGGAGGTTTCATGTACATTGCAAAAGTCATGAATTCAAAGAACCGAATAATGAAATCATAGTTGGGAAAACCACCCTGAAACTCACAAAGGCAACCAATGCTATGCCATACCTTTGCAGTTTTTTATCCTCCTGTTGGGCATTACTCTAGCGTGCATGTAATGCAACTATGAAAGAATCAGTATTGATCGTCAATGCCATAATTCCATGAAATTACATATCACTTCCATCGAATTTTTAATCTGAGATTAAAAAAAGTGGAAATTGGGAAAACCACCCTGAAACTTACAAAGGCAACCAATCTCCAGCACACCATATCTTTGCAGTTTTTTATCCTCCTGTTGGGCATTCCTCTAGCGTGCATGTAATGCAACTATGAAAGAATGAGTATTAATCGTTAATGAATATACATATCAGTTCCATCGAATTTTTAATCTGAGATTAAAAAAAGTGGAAAGTTTACGCAATGGAGGCAGTGCAGTTTATAGACCCAGGTAAAAACTGACACGGGCGATATTGCATATTAATGCAATTAATTATGCACACGTGTCTTGATGTAATTATTGAGCAAAAAATCATATCAATGAACCCGTAATCCCAATCATTTCCAGCAAAAACATGATTTGAATTAAGCACTTCAATATTATTCACTTGTTTCTTTCTGGAGAAATCTTGACAAAGTTTATAACCCCACTGACTAGACCTTTCTTTAGCATAAAAATATAAATTTCAATTGGTTGAATGGTCTTGATTAATATTCTGTTCTGGATGTGAGTCAATGTCAATGCTTCCTATTTTTATGTCTGCTCGAACAAAGCATCTACTTTATTTTATGAGGTGGTGGCAGTTGGCAATGAAAAGAATGTTTTACAATGACAGAAGTACTTTACTGCTCTACAATAAGGGCTACATTTTTCTTCTGCCACTGTACAACACACACCTTTTAACCTTCGATTTATCCTCACCTTTCGCGTAGTCAAAGTCACCCGCTCTGGTTCGAGTTCCTACGCAAGGACACACAATCTGACAGATGACCTGTAGAACAGATCTGTGGGAAAACGAATTTGTACTTTTTACTTGGCACACTCACAAATAAACTCTAATTGCTGGAATGGAATTCAATTGCACAAAAGTCAAATTCATTTACCATCACACCATTCTATCTAGAAAATAAACTGTAAGAATAAATAAACACAGAAAATACTAAAATGTTTGATAAACTTTGTATCGTTTACTTCCGTTTTTCAGAACCTTTGAAAAAACATGCAACCTCAATCCTCCTCTCTCTATCCTTCCGAAACGCCAGCATAGTTGTAACTGACTAAGCTGAAACCTGAACTGAAGCATAGATAAAAAGCTCGTCACGCGAGTCCCTATCGAAAGATGCTACGAGGTGCGATATATCTAGCTAATGTAAATTCATTTCTAGGAAAACGAAACCGTGCAAGATAAAAATCTGTTTTGAATGCAGACGGTGAATGAGATGAGATACAGAATAGGCGTTTATTCCATGTTATTGTCCAAATTAAAGTGTCACCTCAAAAGAAACCTTTCATATAGTTACATTATGCATGCATACGCCACGCCACATTTTGAGGATGATCCTGTTACGTTTTCAATTTCGATTTCCTTCCTTTTTTCAAATGAGATAAGATTATACGAAGGTAATGTGTTACGCTACGCATATTGCGTAAAAAGAGAATACAGGACGTGGGCAATTTTTTATGCTGCATGCATCTAAGGGCACATCCAGAACTAATGTCTACCCAGGGCAAAGTAAGACAGAATTGATTAAAAAGTTTCCTAAAGTTCATTTTCATTTGCTAAAGGGAAGGAAATAAAATGAATTCTGAGGTAAAAATGGGCTAATTTTTGGTTACGTACTTTATAGATTTGCCCATGCGTTGTTACTACGCACTATTGCATCCCATCATCATGCCATAAAAAAAGAAAAAGGCAAGAATGCAATGCAACCAGCAACAATGTATCGTTATCTTCAGCATCAGAGTAAAATATCTGCTGCAGGAAATGAGGATATTAACGTGTTTGTATAATATGGCTAGTATTATAAGGGGAAAATGAGATGAAACTTACGTTTTCCGTAAAAAAGCCCTTCTAGAATGTTCTTCGGAGGTCTTTCACATCTTCTTCACTTCAAATGCACCTGGAGCGTGAAGAAAGAACTTTTATGCGTAATATGTATTCCAACTGACCAACCTCGTCAAACCCATCCAATCTCAAGACTCTTTCAATAGAAACGAGAAAAATCTTTCCAGAAAGACAAGACGACAAACTGTAGCAACAGCGCGTGTGGATGGTTTGTACCTTTTTAAGATGTTTAGTAAAATTCGAGGTTGGAGTTGGAAATAAAGGAGACCTTTTGGAAGTAAAACTTGCTCACCGAGTCAATCCTAAATGACTACTGAGGGCTTCCATGAAGCATTGCGAGTGAATAGTTAAAATGAAACGTAATATTTTTCAATGACATAATCCTTCCTCGATGAATGGCAGATAAGGGAGCGATGATGATGCCACTATAATTTTAATGCACTTTTTTTTGTTGTACAGATGATGATTTTGACAATGATGCTACATTGTAAGTATGCAGTGATTCAATAAAGCTTTGCATTTGCAAAAAGTTTAGCTACACTAATACAAGAGGACAGTGGACAGGGTCAACAACAGTAAAAAAAATCATTTTATTGGATGGGATTAGAAAAGAGTCGAAGAGTCAAGAGCTTCTATGATTCTCTCTATGGACTCCAGATTTAAACCAGCGAGTACAGAGCATCGCCATTTCCACTCGAGCTGAGCCAGCTGTAATTAAGCTTAATTAAATAATGAAGATGTGCTTACTATGCTGAATGAATTGTTTTATTATGATTGATTAAATGTTAAATGCAGCTGAAAGCATGTGTATTGAAATGTTCCCTGTGTGGATAGTTATCAAAACAAGAAATGTCAAACTAAATTGATAGCTTGTAGGTTTACACTGATTTAATTTGATGAGGAAAAAAATCACTCGTGAAAGCAATCGTTTGTTAGCAAACACTCTCCTTGTTTTAAATGATATTTGATTTCCCCAAAATTGTGTGTTAAGCAAAAAAGAAAATGAAGTGACGACATGCTAATGCAATTAATATTAAAGGGAAGAAGTAAAATGTAGGCCAAAACTGAAGTGAATCAGTACCTTGTGAAATTAAATTACAGAGGAAATGCTTGAAAACGTTTTCTCAATTGATCAAATCATCAAGTATTGCGAAATCTACAAAGTAAGCTGAATTGTCAGTTGACCTGTTTTCGAAACGGATCACATACTGACATGACCTGACATGTGAAAGTGTCAGAAATTAGTATAAATGACACAACTTTGCTAAATGACAGTTTTTTCATTAAGACTTTAAGGAATTTTTATAAAAAGTCTTTGATTAGGATAACATTGTGGAATGACTTTGTTCAAGGCAAAAACTCTCATGCTTTTTGCTCAAATACATGAGTGATATTTTGTGGTGGACTTGTTCGCTAAGCAGTAAGCTATAGCAGCACTGGCTGTCATTGATGGCCACTGTACACCAGAGAGAGTACTGACCATACCAATTGACAATGATCTCAGGTCAACAAGAAGCAAAAAGGTTAGAAAGGGACACTACACTCCATGTCAATTTGATGAAGGATATACATTCTTTTTTACTTAATTTGCCAGCAAATGGATACCCTTCTTCCTAGAAGCGATTTCTTGTCTTGGATTAGACAAATGAATTGCGAAATGACAAGTGCATGACGCACAAAAACTGAAACAACTTACTCCTTAAGCTTGAAAAAAAAATTCACAAGGAGGATTGGTGTGACGCAGAAATCGTAATTCTTAATAGCAAAACTTTCCAGTGAATTCATTCAGGAATGAAAATTTATGGCGTAGTAAAGATTACATGAAAGCAATAAAGTAACTTCAGCAGAATAAAATAATTAGTAAATATTTTTGCTATAATAGATAAACTTACAGATCCTCTTGTTTTCCGGTAGAAAGTGCACATGCGTAAAAAATCAGGAAGGTTGAGGTTGAAACTTGAAGTTGCTTTTGTATTGTGGAAACTCGAGAGAAGAAAAAAGGGCTTAAATACTCACTGTCGGACGTAAACACAAGGACTGTGTTGCTTTTCCCGTTCTCACATAGTAAAAAGGTGAAGAATCTCTGTTGACACGAAAACAGAAAAAGAAACAAAGTATTCAGCTTCAGTATACTTTACTATCTCCTCCTCTTTTTCTTTTTCCTTATTCGAAAAAGGGAAAATGTGCGACTTGAGTCAACTTTTCTCACTTTGCTTTGTATCGGGGTTATAAAGCGAAAACGTAAAATATTCCATTGAACTTTATGGTAACTGCTGTATGACGGCTGGATAGTGGAGACGAAGACTGAGAAAACAATAAATTGATGTTGATGATGATGATGAACAAATCTGTTTTTCTTTTTATAAATATTCCATTGAACTTTATGGTAACTGCTGTATGACGGCTGGATAGTAAAGACGAAGACTGAGAAAACAATAAACTGATGTTGATGATGATGATGAACAAATCTGTTTTTCTTTTTGGGTAGTATCTTGCTACGTTAATTGTAGAAACTTATTGCTTAATCTTGCTTACTTTGTCTGTGCAATGCAATAAGCAATATACATAATTTTTATATGGAGAAATGGATTTTGCTCATTTGCTGTTTGCGTTCATCTTCAAAGGAGAAATGAAAAATGGACTGGGCCAAAAAGCATAAAAGTAGCCTAAGTCAGAGCCAAAAACAGTTAGTCTGACTTTACCGTCCAGTATATAGAAACATTATCATTTTGAGCAACGATGGTTTAAAACGTTGAGGACGGGCGGTATATTAAGGAAAATGAGTTTTAATGGACTACTATTACTACCAGTTCGACATTGAAGGAATGCAAACAAAAAAAAGAAAAGATGACGATGTAGTCTCCTGCGGTCATTTGCTCATGGATGAATAATGTGCATATTGATTATATTGGACTTATTGGAGGCAACAGAAACGTCAGAAGAATAGGGCACCAAGGGATTAAAATGTATAACTACGCAGAAAAATGAGAAAATTTAAGAAAGACTTAGAAACTCACCTACATGCATTAAGGCTTAGTTTTTCATGGGATGTGATGGTATCGTCCAATTTTCCTTACTTCCTTTTTCTACGTTTCAGCTTCCTTCCAGCTAAAGTTATAAACCAAACCAAAACCTATGAACCAGCCCTCATTGTCAATATGTATGGTCGAATTGTTCACTTTGAGAAATTCAATTTTTCCATTGTTATTGATTTTTGTCCACTACGGTTAGCCAAT
>JAANSQ010002131.1:0-12769 GCA_036850885.1 Lepidocyrtinus dapeste | reverse complement strand
GTATAAATAAGATGATAAACAAGGAAAATATTTAAGAGACCGACCTTTTTCAAAGTTCTTAACTTATGGGTCATTATATGATTATTATGAACTCCTTTTATGATCGTTCAAAAAAAACTCTGCAGAGGTTGACTTAACCTTAGAAGTTTTTTGCAACTTCAGCGCGTAAAAAATCAGCACATAAAAGTTTTGTACTCGGGTTTGCACAATATTTTGTTCAAGAGAATATAAAAAGTTTTGGCTCACCAATATTATGGAATTATGATTTTTGGACGAGCTCAGGACAGAATTTGATGGATCTCTTAAGTAGTCCCTGTGATGATGGTGAGACAAAGATCCCACGCCATGGTGAATGGAAGTAGTTGACCCCGGACCAGAAGATGAGGAACCACGAAGCAATTCTTCAAGTTGTTCAATATACTCAATTGCACTCCTCAAGATTTCAACCTTAGGAAGACGTTGCTCTCTGTTTGCGCATGTGCGTTGTCTCAACTTTTCAAATGCTTCATTTACCTAACAAAGAGTATAAAAAATACTGGAATCAGAACATTATCATACTGCATCAAGTAAAAACAATACGTTCTCGAGGCTAAGTTTGTGCAAATAATTTCGTCAAAACGAAAGTGAATTTTCCTTGATGATTTCGATGACAAAGAAACTCGCATTTTTCTCCCGCAAAATTTTCATCAACTTCCAAAAATGCTTAATACACGCCTTATTTATAGATGCATTATACATCATAAGCAAATCAATTACTAAAAACCTGAACGGAAGTTGTTTACTGGTTTGGTTTCTTCAGGGTCTGGTCTTTTCGTTTGGTAACTTTAGCATTATGCTCATTTAAAAAAAAAAAAAATTTGTCACATACATATTCACTGCATCAAAGTCATCGGCAAAAAATAAAAGGTTATCCTCTTGACAAGGTTATACGGTTAAGGTATTCCATATAGCCCAGAAGCTAAGGAGTTACGAAAGTAGACAATGTTTATATTACTTGCTGCTCAATGGTCTAAGAAATTTGACATTTAGCTATTCATTTACAACTTACTCGGAATATATTTCACATGTTTTAAGACGCGAGACAAAATATAAACGCGTGTTTCATCTGCGTCAAAGTGAGCAGTGAAAGAATAAGAATAAAATTAAAGTGCCACTTTGGCTCAACAACTATTTTTACGCGGATTTGCCAGTGTACTTTTACAACTGACTTTTTGTTTGTAATTTCCTCCGAATTATGTGTATATCCACAAGTTTAAGTGATCTGAACGAAAAATCCCCAGTACAACTTATTTCACTATAAATATTTTAGGTTAAATTTTCTTGTAAGCACTCATAAATTGCCTTTCACGTCCCCACGAAAACATGCTAACGTAATTGCAAGGAAGGATGCTTCATTTTATTGCTCCTTTTTTGTTGTGCTAAAAGGACGTGGAGAAATGAAAGGAAGAAAAAAAAGGTTCGTAAAAATATGCTTGGATTATACCAAGTCACTTAATTTGGTGCTGTTTAGGTTGTACAAATGTGTGTAGGTATGTTTGTTAATAGACACGCACGAAAACAAGCGACTAGACGTCACAACCAGATACATGTTCCGATTTACTTTGCGTTCAAAACAATGCGACAATAACAAATGAACGCAAATTAAAAAATTACGCCATCAAAATAAAATTTATTTGTATGGCTTGATTAATTAATCACCTTTTTAGTAGAGAACAAATAAAGTGTCTCTGACTTGTAGGTAGACAGTTGACAACATTTTACTACTGAAGAAGAAAGTAAGAATAAGTCGAAATAAAAATCCTTCTTTACTTTTCGCAAGCGTCGTCTTTCCCGGAGTGTCGCTTGTTTGCGCCTGTCAACAGCCACTGTTTTCTTTTTGCACGCTTTACATGCCCACAGCAAACATTTTCTCTGAGAATTGGAGTGAGATCCTCCATTACTCCCTATAGAAAGACTTCCATTGCCACCGTTCGAAGCTGTGGAATTTCCACAAAGTATCCCTGACGAAGGTGAGGGGGCCAAAACGTGAGGAACGTGATCATCTCCGGCACTACTACTGTCTTCTGAGAGAGAGTCATCATCTTCATCCTGAGAATCACAAATAAAAGCTTAATTTATGTTAGCCGTGATTTAATTGTTTGAAATCGCCGTGTGAAATAATTCCATTAATAAATAGTCTTGCTATTACATTGCAAGTTATAAAGGGGTTACATTATAGGTAAAAAACCTTTTGTTCCTACTTTATGTCGTAGTCTAAAGAAAAAAATTTATGAAAATTCGCATTCAAACATTTCGGATCATTATGAAAATAATTTGGAATGTGTACAGTTCTAATTAAAAAAAAAAACTTTTTGCTTGTATTGAAATCACTTCTGCAAAGCAGTGTCTAATTGATAACTCATTGATTACATGGAATTATCGGTTCGTCTCGTTACTTAATCAAAATGAGTTTGTAGTGACGGAAAGGTGTGAAAAGTACTTAATTATTCGTTTGCATAGAAAACAAAGAATAAAATGGGTTATGTATGTACATATGTGTTTGGATAATATGTTTAAGAAATTTCTAAAAATGTTTTCGATTTGAAAGCATACGTGTGTAGAGGTTGCATCAAAGATAAATTGAGTTTTAGTAAACATTTTTAGCTTAAATGTTATCCCCCGGAATGTATTTGAATTTTTCATCCGTGCTGCGTTTGTTACCATTGTCCAATGCATTGTCGTTTCGTTGGTGTGAATTTACGGGTCGTAAAGTACGTTTCTTTAATGATTTAACATTATTTTCCAATAAGCACAACTATTAAATATTAAGTGTTTTTTGATCGCACCTCCGCATACTAGGTTATAAAACATTGTTTGAACCATGAAAAACCATTTGTATAATTTTGACTGAAATGTTTCATGGATTTAGTTTCCCTTTACGTAAGAATAAATATTCTATTTATAGATGTAAATGCGGAAAGGAACTTTGAAGTAGCTATGTCAAATCGGAAACTTAATGAGTTGAATTAAGTGCTACGGCCTACTATAACATTCCTTTGATATGTTGCAACCGTTAAGTCGTTAAAGTCTCAAGCCACCGCAGTTGAGGAACGAATGTAATTACCTTTCGAACCCTCATCCGTGAAAATACTTTTTATTCCTTGTATGATTTGTGAAAAAATCTTGCCATGTCTCGAAGCGTTCTCACATTAATAGAAAAATAAATGATTGTCGAACTTGCCAACTTTTATTTCGTGCAAATTGCGGAGATTTCAAAAACATTAATGTTTGTGGAGGGTGAGGGTTTATTCCCAACGGAAGCCTCAAAATCTATTCTGACAGATGAATTCAGTACGAAAATTCATTTGCATATTTCACTGTACCACAGCAAAGATAATATAAAATACAAGATACTGTTTGCACCTTACTTGAAATTCCACATGCTGCAGAACAGATTTATTGTTTTTTGTGTCATTACTTTTACACTTTTAGGTTCGTTTCATAATTTTCATTTTAATTTTCGCAGGTGAAAACTAATAGTGTGTATTGAAGAGCAGCTTGGTTGCATACAATCATCAATACAAGCATCATTTTTTTTTTATTAAACTCTGTTCCGCTTTTAGAAGGGAAGATGAATCAGCTAATTAAAATACAGGAATTTGAAGAGAAAGTCATAAATAAAAAGCAATGGATAGTGGATGGTGGATTCTAAATTCCTACTCGTCCGTTTACCTTACCTCAGACTTAAACGTTGAGTGCGGCAACTCTATTCTATTCAGGTCAGGCTTGATGTCATTTCCCTCAGTAAAGGATAATGCGGACGATGATCCAGATCCTGTACCGCCACTATCCTCCGCTGAACAATCATCTTGCTGATATAGTTGTCGGTGACAAGGAAGTAGACCTTGGTGTATTTTTGGGTGGTTTTGATGAGAAAGATTAGCACTGTTTGTGTTACTTTCGTGCTTTATCAGATTGCTGCCGTTAAACTTCGCATCGGAAATGTTAGGAGAATAAAGTGGTGCTGCTAATCTATTAGAACGAAATGAACCATGATGATCACTATGTCCATTTCCATTACGAAGTAAGGAACGATTGTTGCCTATGACACTGGAACCATTGGTATTCTGTTCCATCACATCATTCGTGCACACAGAGGAATTCACTGCATTTGTAACGTAAGGGGTTGATGCTGATGTCATGGTCAAAAACTCCAGTTTGCATGCATTACTTTCGTTATTGCTTCCATTGCTGGTGTTTGCTGTCCCATGTATCTCATTGCCCCCATTGGAGAAAGGACGCACGTGTTGCTGGTGATGATAAGGTAGTTGATGAGCGTGATGAGGCGAATTTGTCATATTATTGTGCTGAAGATTATTATTAACAGGGTAGTTACCAAAGATACCAGGACGAGCTCCAAAATTGTTGTTATTGCCATTGTTCAACAACTCATTTCCATACGCCTGCTGTAAGCTATGCAAAGGGATGGATGGTCTTCCGAACATTGACGTGTTACTGTTCTGCTGCTGTTGCTCGTGGTGGGGTTGTTGCTGAGATTGAAAAGTTGGATTCAGCGTCATTATTGTAGAACAATTATTTGGCTTTTCCAGATTTATAATTTAACAAAAATTTATTCGCTGAACATGCGCACTAACTTTTAATTTAAAATAAGAGTATAACCCTCACTAAATAAGCAGTCTTAAGCATTTGGGGCAATATGCAACAAAACTGTAGACACTATTTGCTCTGCTTAAAGTCACTGTGATAGAAATAAGACTCCCAATTGATTTTTTACAATGTAAGCAAAGTAATTTAAAAGGGTATAAGGTATTTTAAGTGGAAAAAATACCACTCGTGGCTGACTTTTATGCGTAATATTTCGATTTTCGTTACTTCTCATCTCAACCTTTTTTAGTCAATGTTGCTAGATTCACAAGCAACAAGGCACTTTTTGGAAGCACGACAGTTTTCTTTCGAGAGTGCGACGAAAATGGACAGCTGTGTTGAGGAACCAAGATTACAAATACCCTCAACTCTTCTTCAATAACCGGAGTGAAGAGAAGACGCTATTTTAAAAAGAAAGTGGTGGTGGTGCGATGCATTCTATATCATTTATTTTCTCATTTCTCTAAGCTTCTTGAGATGCCAGAGAAAAAACGCGCACCCTTTCAGTAATAAAGGATCATGTCGGGTTTGCATTAGAAAATGCAACTGCGGAGTTTCGGTTTTTTGTTCACGAGGTAATTTCTATAGTTGTTTTACGATCATAAACTGCATTATATGCAAATGAAAGTAACATTAAACATTACATGTGTGGGTGCACATCACCTCCATGTAAAATGATAATTTTAAGAACAATGGCAAAAGCGATTAACAAGGCGATCTTGGACATAAAAATTTAAGCGTGCGCAAGGAATCATTCTAGGAAAGAAAAAAAATCCTAGAGAAGTAATCAAACTGATCATTTTTAGTACCTGTGCTTTTTCACACTTAACGCCCAGCGACCAGCTTTCTTGCCATTTCTTATAATTTTACGAGCGAACCGAAAAAACTTCCGTGTCCTCAACCTCATTTACAATAATTTTAGCGAGGAAATTTTTGCATGAAAGATCATTGACTTGTCATATTGTATTTACCATTGTCCATGTTCGCCAATTAATCTATCCTAATATTAGCTTGATTAAGAACATTATTTAAATGCATGCAAATATATCGTCATGAATTCATGCCATGAAATGAAAATTGTCTTCAACAATCTTTGTCTCCCTCAGACGGCTGCCTTTCTCATTGAAACTGATTGTTTTTGTGTCATGCAATACAAAAGAGTTACTACTGTATGATCATACGTTCGTTCCTTCCTAAGGAGATGCGCTTTATGCCATCATCGTCTAAGCTCATTGTGACAGAAAGAATCGAAAGCTGCTTTGCTTATGTAATGCGAACGTAGACAGAAAAGATTCTTAGTGCACAACTACAAAAACAGGTGGTCCGGGAAGAAAAAAAAAGTCTACAAATGAGTCACCTCAGAACTCTTGGAAACGAAACTGATCCTCATTTGTTTGTTGCTAAATGAATAAAAAATTTTAACATACGAACTAAACATACATGGGCGTATTTCTTTTAATTGTCTTAATCTGTTTTTCATCTGACTTATGTATAATTGCACTGTTCAGTGTTCCCAAGTGCTTACAGTTTACTTTATTTTTAATCAATTGACCGGCCTATATTTATAACAAACCGCGATTTTTGTAGAAACGTCAATTAGAAGTATCGTGGTACTATAATATAACGTATCAAAGGAGTTAAATTTAGCCAATTATATTGCTAAAATTGTTAAGACTTCCAGGGTCGTGATCCCAATTCCTGATGTGTAGATCTTTAAAATGGCGTGTTTGCATAAACACCATATTAAAGCTCAAATATCGGGCCTTGTAATGGATGTTCCGAATAATAAAGACGGCGCAGTTTGGTACAAAATTCAAGTAGAACTCCAAGACATTCATTGGTTTATAGAGCGGAGATATAGCGATTTTGAAGCATTGAATAAGAAGTTGATAGTTTCTCAAGGTCAGTATAATATGACAACACATTATTCTTTCTATCAATTCAGCTTAAATTTCACGTTCATATCGTCGTTAATTTGTTTTGCCAGGTATTCCCCGGGATAATGTGTCCCTTCCTCCTAAAAAATTTATAGGGAATAAAGACCCAGAGTTTGTGGAAAAGCGGCGTCGCCAACTTGATGAATATTTGCAAAGTGTGGTCCAACTCTTGGGTCAAAATCCTCCGGAAGATTTAGCTCATTTCTTGAACCTTTACGATTTCGAAATTATGTTTATGTTGAGAAAGTTGTCAGCAGAAATTTTTGAAAAGGGCGAGCAAATGTTGGCGGACAGGGTACCATTTTCGTTATCACCTTATCAGGCAAGATAAACAAATTATTCCCCCACTACTATTTTTTAAATTAAATGGAAACTATTATTAAGTGCAATTGATCTACGACAGGTTTTGGCGATAAATGAAAGAATTAAAATGCCCATTCCACCATTAGACTCTGAAGATAAAAGACAGGATTTTAGCCACATCATTGACTTTTGCTCAAGACTAGAATCCTTAATCGTGGTTGGGAGCAACATCCCCCTCGGGAAAAGTAACATCGTACCGAACCAGTATCCAGTTGACCTTTCCATATTTAAGAGTTTGCGCGCACTTACTCTAAAACTTGTTAATGTAGACCTAATCAAAGAGGTATACAATAACAATACTAATAATGAATCTGAGAAATAAACTTTGGTGAGAAAGTTGGTGTCCTTTAATCATATATTTTTTTTAAATTGTTTAAAGGTTGGAACTATTCGTGACTCTGTTGAGAAATTGTGTTTGTTGAATTGCGAATTCCAATCGTTGAATCAACTGCTTTTGTGTGATAGCCTTTATAAGACGTTTAAGGAATCAGGGCCTACCTTTAAATGGAACAATCTTGCTTCAATCATCTGCAGCAACAATGTGTTTGAGGTGATTGTTATTTTTTAACAATTCAGTAAAATTATCCAAGTTCGACATCTTGTACATGTTTCAGTTATGTCTTTTTATGTAGAGTGTTGGCGACATTGGTAGTTTACTTCCTAGTCTACAACACCTAGAGTTAAGTTTCAATCAGCTTCGAGATGTCTTTAGCCTCACCTCTCTTCCCCAACTGGAGCGCGTGTCTTACAGTGGAAATATCATTGCAGCCCCTAGTGACTTACATCTACGCCTTGGAAATATTTTAGTTTTAGACATGTCTCAAAATATCATCGAGTGCCTTGAGTCTTTCCACAAATTGTACAGCTTGGTCGTGTTAAACTTGAGCTGTAATCGTGTGTCTGAAGTGGAACAAGTTAAGCATGTGGCAGCCTTGCCATGTCTGGAATCTTTGATTCTAACGGGAAATCCAGTTGCAACTACGGTGGACTACAGAGTAAAAGCACTCTCGTACTTTGGCAATAGAGCTAACATATTGGAACTAGATAATGAAAAAGCAAATAGCACCGAAATGGACCAAATTTCTATCATTCAAGCAATCGAACTTGCCAAACGAAGTACGATCAAGTAAACAAAAACTGACTAGGCATGTTGATCTTGTTACCAAACGTACGTCACATGTGCACCTGTATTTTATCTACATAATTAAATGGAATAGCATATGAATTAAAAACTGTTGATTAGTTAAAAACTTTCAATGTATTATTATAGTTATTCCATCTCGAATCGTTGACAACCTTAAATCGGAAAGGTAAATTTGTCTCCTACTGCTGTTTTAAGCATTCGATGGAAAAACAACTGCAAACTGCATGTCTCTGAGACTGTCATATTTTTTTAACTGCATCTGCATTTGGGTGCATTTATTCATAAAATAAACTAAACAGAATCGCAAATTACATAGAAATTTTGTTTCTGGAAACGTTCAATACGGTTACAAATTAAGATTAAGATTAAATACCAAAAAACAGCACAGAAGTCACGGAAGATTTATGACATTGGCATTAACTGATTGACCAGAGAGATACCACCATAAAAAAAACTAATAAATAACATTACGTGTGTTCAAACTACCAGGAACCGTTTGTTAGGTTTCATAAACAAATCGGTACTTGGATTTATTGTGGGCAGCAATCCATTCGTCAAATTTCTCATTGTCTTCTTTGCTTAAATAATTTTTCCAATCGCCAACTTTTCCTTTTCGCATAAATTTTGCCTCATTTTTATTCCTGAAGCCAATATCATCCCAATGCTCATAATTCACTGAAGCGTTCTTAGACATGTTCTGGAAACTAGTATGTTCCACCAGCTTCCTAACGTCCTCATTGCTTAGCGATTTCCCGAGAAAAGAGGCGATTTCCTGTTAAAAACAAATATTATATTGCAAATGAATTTTGGCTATATTTGCAGATGCCATAGATATTTCTGCTTCAAAGATGTAGGAAAATATCCAAATAATAAACAAAAATAAAACGATCCGCTGCGGTTTAACTTACTTGAATCACTTCACCGGGATCCTTAATCAGATCTTCATAAGTCACTATTAGCATATTAGAGTCATCTTTATGTCGAAGATAGCTTTCCAAGTGATCAAAAAATGGACAATACGGTACTGTTAATAAATACACCAAAAACTGATTAGTCATCATTATGATTTGGCAAGGAAAGACCCATCATGGGAACAAGCAGTATGACTTACATTCATCATTTTGAAATTTTCTTAAAAAGTCATCAAACGTCCCTACAAAATTGGACATGGTGAACATTCGGGAAAAGTGGAAGTAGGAAACTACAGTGTCTTTAGGATTTCGCGCAACGTAAATGATTTTAGCGTTACGAGACCCTGAAGGAAGAAACTCAAAAGGTAAGTGCGTTTTGATCATACGAGGCGCTGGCATTTTCTCAATGGCTGATAAGCCTGGGTAGAGATATTCCAGGAATGGGAAACGAGTCTCCAAAACCTGCTTTTTGGCTTCTTCAAAGTTGAGATCATTGTTGACTAAATATACAATTTCTTGCACCCACGTTGTTCCTGTAATAGAAAATTATTTCTAGTAAAAATTTAAATTCTTGGTCAAGAAGCAGTATTGGATTCCTAGCTGACCCGCTTTAGGAAAGCTTGCCACAATTACGTCACTTTCGTTAATTCCAAAGTTCCCAATTTTCTTGAGGGTGCCATCCTTAACAATGGAGACAGGAAGAACCACCTTTGCTCCGTTAGCTTTGGGATCTTCGTAGATGCAAAACGTTTTCTCAGATCCATGAAACAATTGATCATCCTTTAAGAATTTCGCGTTCTGGAAGTTGGCCGCTATTTCATCCCGCTTTCCATGTCTAGCATAGCCTACATACCCCAAAACGGAAACAAACATCGTGGACGAAAGAATCTTTTTAATTCTCCTGTAGCGTTTGGCGCGGCGTTCTGCTTCTTGCTCATACTCTTCGTTCTTTTCTTCATCGTAATCACCACCGTCGAAATTCTCAGGAGCAGTCTGACCCTCTGATCCATGACTTGAGGGTTTTGTTTGAACACTTGAGAACCTAGGTAACGCATTTTCAATTACTTGTTTACATATCTAATAAAGTAATATTCCAATCACGGACATGATTTCAGTTACCGTCGCCGATGGATATTTATCATTTGGGGCTTTACACATTTCCAAGGAAATCCACCAGCGACAAAGTTGCGACAAATACTATATCTGTAATTGTTAACATGAAGACTATATGTGTTGAAATTAACATTCAGTATTTTGGAACAATTATTAAGATGAAATGGAAATGAAAACTTACGGTAAAATGGAACCCATTCTGAAAAAGTCTGTAAGTCCGTCCGTCCGAGTTTCAAGTTTTCAGGTTCGTCTATAAATCACTTACTTCTCCACCTTTTGTGTTTTTACATGCAAAAATAGGAAATGGATTCTTCCTTCCCTACGAACTTAACATACATAACAGCCTCAGAATTTACTACCGTTAAACTATTTGCTTGTAATTTATACAGATCTATTCTTTACAAGTTCCTAAGATAACTGGCAATCATGCTGGCTGCAGACAAAATTTTCTTACACATCCAAACTAAACAACATTTTCATGTGCACATGTGATTTTGCCGCTCTTAAAGAAACACAAAAGCAAGCGTAAAACCAAAGACTAGCATTCCACTTAACAAATGGGATTGATGTTGTTGTTATGATTTCTTCAGCATATGCACTTTGAAAGCTTTGTGTTTTTTATTAATATGGCTGCAAAACTGAAAGTTTTCCGTGTAACAGCGGGTATTTATAGTTCAGTTCAGGTTCTGCCCGTTGAAGATTGACCAATGACCAATAAATGTAACATTTACAAGTAAATAATATTGATATACAATGCAAACAATCTGGTCGAGAATCAAGTATAGTTTCAAACCCTCCAATTTATACGGGTAAGCTTTCATTTGAAAAATTGTAAAAATATGGAAATGTAGTTTCTTGCAGTGTAAGACCATTCTTATGAACAGTAACAGTAGAAACGGGAAAACGAAGCTATATGCAATGCCCTAAGTACAAAATCCGCTTGGAGGAAATGATTAAAAAGCATGGATGTGATTGACTTAAATGTCCTGATTGTCAGTCAAACTGAGATTATGGTCGGGTTATTTAAAGGAAAAAGATGGGGGCCTAAATGTATTTGATAAGTTTAATAAAATTTTTCGCTTGTGATGAACCGCATATAATATAGCTATTTAATTGTTGGCACTATTTTGGTGATTTTGCTGTAAGGTCGGATTAAATAAAAAACCATGTACTACCCGAATCGTAAAAACTATCTTAAAGTTCTGTGCAGCCTGGGCAAATTAAGTCTGAATTAATTACCGTATTTATTGCAAACACCATTTACCAAACGCAACCTTCCAGAGGTCGACAATGTGTTTAACCTACGTAATATTTCTCTAATGTGCAAATAGTAACCTAACTCCATTAAAAAACGAAAAAAAAGTTTTTCATATATAGGTAGTGCAGTAGATTATAGCCCTAGCTAAAAGTATATTATAAAACCAAATATTGAAATTTAAGTTTATATAGCTCGACCGGACTTGATGTTTTTGTGTAAGATCGCATCAATTGTTAATTAATCGTTTATCAGTTCCTTATCGAAGCTTCCATTCATATGTGTTGTCTAATTTAATTTAGCGTTCAATGATTGAACACAGAAAGTGAACTTCATCGCACACGCGAGCTTGTGAACGTTGTTTCGGAATTTTTTGCATATTTGACTGCGAATGTGTTCGTAGGAATTTTCTTTCATCTGCTTACTTACCGGGTTTAACTCGTGTGGCACTTACAAATATTTTTGAGCCTTTTTGTCATCGAGTACTTTTTTAGTACGATAGTGTAGGCTAGAAAAGTGGCTGGATGTGCTTGAACCTTCAGTTACGCTATGACTTGGGCTTAGGGCTGCCTTAAAATATTTTTCAATTTTTTCATTCATGTGTTGCACAAATGCTAAGATAAATTCTAAGTGCAACTTTTCATAGAATAAAAGGCAAAGTAACATGAAGCAGATGCAGACGGAAAGCAAGTACCCCACAATGAGAATGAGAAAGACTTAATTCTTCACCGCCTTTATGTTATTCGTATCATTAAAGGTGTTCACCAAGGGGAAGATGGATTAAAAAGGGTACAGCATAATATGGTGCAAGGTATGGTATATGACGCTCAACACTGGTACGAGTCAAAAGTAGTTCTTTGAGGGAAAAAGTTGAGCTTTGTGCCACTCTGAAATATACGAAGAAATACCGTACATTTATGACGAATATACAGTAGGTTGAAGTACGGTGCACGTATTTAAGGCTACCAAACTTACTCAGCAAACATAATTATTAATTACGTATCTGAGTAAGATGAGTATTGACTGATATTTGTCTCTGCACCCCATAACTCTCGAACGTGCGAGCCGTAGACTAAATGACTTCGAATTTGGTACATGTGTATGAGGTCAGGGGTGAATGATTTATTTTAAAACAACAACCTATGGCTTATGATACCTCTTTTGAAAGTTCATTTGACCTTCTGATTACGAAACACAAATATTGCCCTTTTTAGATCAACCCCTGAGGTGGTAGAGCACATAAAGTTTAATCTAAAACACTTGATTCATTTATACTCTGTAACTATTTCAAAATATATTTCCAGCTATGTTTTCAATAGCTTTATTAGTTATACCTATTAATTGTATTATTGAATATTTTAGACACTGATAACTAACCTAATAAATTAATTGCGTCAGTTTT
>JAANSQ010002130.1:0-12770 GCA_036850885.1 Lepidocyrtinus dapeste | reverse complement strand
TTAGATAGAATGTATTCGAATTTGACATTGAGTATCCATGCTTACTTTCCAGCCACCGGATATTGTAAAAATAACAGGAATTAACAAATGATGGACCTAAATACTGATTGATTACACTGCCACACGCGACGGAAGACTTGCACCTGCACCTGATTAATTATATAACCGCTATTTGTTTTAGTTAATCAATGCACTACTGAATGATGTTGTTGTCAGTAAAAGAATGCATGCTACATCAGCTGAGCTGATGTAAAATGAAATCGGAATGAAATTAGAGCAATAATAAATACCTTGAAGTAAAAAGAGCCCCAAAATCAAAATTCCTAATCGTCCAACCAAAGGCGATGATTGATGTTATCGTAAATGATTAATCAGATATACTAGTTAATTTTTATAATTCAAACGTTTTAATAAACAGAAAAACAGGACACGTCCGTCTTTTAAAGAAAGACATGGGCAAATGCTTTTGTCATCTCAATGAGTCACCTCACGGCTCACCGTTGCAATTCTCAAAGCATTACACTGTAATTAGGTACCTGATACTGAGACGACTGTGTAATATTCCGAATGGATTAGTTGGCTGATATTCTATGAACTATCAATGACTAATAAATTATTACTCATTTATTGATGCCGGAATAAAATAATTCAGTTTGACTTTTACATAATACCAATCAAAGTATGATATGAAACTACCATCCACTTCGACGATCAACTAGTTTGACCTTAATGTCAAAATATTACTATTTAATGTTATCAATGTAAGTCACAACGCTTTGCACTGCAAGTGCAAGGTCCCAAACTATCAAATTAATTCACTGCTATTCATTCTAATTAACACGTCCTGATTTAGCAAGCTGAAATATCTGTGTAGATAACAATCACATGTAGATTTTAAAATTACTCAAATGTCGTCGTCCTATACAAGTCTAACCCTAATGTTTGTATTCAACAAGCTTTTACTTACCTTGTCTCCTACTTTCACTGAAGAAAAAGCAAAAAGAAATAATAATATAAAACTAAAAAATAAACTCACAATTCTTGGCTTAAATCCTTCGATATTTGTAGCACTTGCCGATTTAGACACTTATTTAGTAATTTATCGGGCACAATATGGATATAAAAAATATTAATATGAAGTTTACAAAGGTAAGAAATAAAACACGGTGTTTTTACCCCCGTCGTGTCGTGTAACGTTACTTATATTCTCTTTTACTACTTTTTAGTCGCATTAAAAACAAGAAATAATCTATTTCGCATAAAACACATTCACATCGTGTCGTTTCAGCTTTTAGCAAGTATGTAGTAATGTAGCATTTGTCACCCTCACAAATAAACGGCTAAAGCATGAAAGTAAAGGAGGCAGAGAGATGATGGAGCAGAGAGGAATTAGAAGTATAAAAAATATTTTTTGAGGTAGACGCACTCTATTCTGCTGCTAATACATTCCCTGTTAGATGACTTGTACAAACCTCAAACCGCTGCTCAAGACTGGGAAATCTTCATTTTCTAGCCCAGAGCAAAATGGTAAAAAGTTAATGCCGGTTTAGAACACAACAAGAGAAGTAAATCTTTCAAAATTATTAGGCCAGACTGGTATATGAGAAGGTAGAGCTACTCTTAATTCGGTATATTTTGTCTATCCTGTAATGCTGGAAAATAGGGGAAAGAATATCTAAAAATGTGACTTTTCCTCTTGTCTTTATGCTTAACCTATTGCCGTATAATATGTATTACGGATACTGCACTGATGATGTATGATTAAGCATCTTGTGCGGTATAGTAGACTACTATTTAAGCTGTTTTACATTTTCGCTTTTTATCAGTCAAGTCAGCAGAGTCAGTGTCAAAACGTAATGCAATTTTTTAATTCATTCATCATGTACAGTGGTTTTCCTATCACTTTTCAGAAACAGTTGTAAAAATTATAATGCGCCGCGAGTTTTACACTTCATACTGCGTTTTTCCGATCCGGCAGTGCGGTGGTGGTGAACATGATCATGCACGGTGCAAAAAATTCTTTTCTTCATCATCTTGCGGATGCACGAACAAATGTATGGCATTTTCTCATTAGGTAAATATCTTTTCCTCTGTTCTACATAGGGAGATGATGATAGTTTCAGTCACTGCCTTTTCTTCAGAATCAAAAAGTGAGCTAATCTGTAATCTCGTTCTCAATTATATGATGCTGCATTGCATAAATGTCAGATCAAGTAGGTGTAGGTACTGGTTTTCTTGCATAAGCGTATTGGATGGAAAAGCTTTTAAGGGAAATCTTCTAGTCTAGTCTAGTCTATTCTGCGAAAAATGAATAGTAATAATAGTATCATGATATGCATATTACAAGTTAGGCTTCATTTTGCTTTGGGTTTGGGATGGAGTGGAACTTCCTCTTCATTTTCTACTGAGAATGAGTAACGTAGAGTAACAGTTTGACATCCATTGATGCAAATATTACGGTGCACCCTGCCTAATCTTGCGATAATGAATCGGAATCGCCTTGAACTAACTGTTGCAGCCAAAATTGAAATGCCTGCACAACCATATTGGCATGGGGCATGGATCCAACGAACGGGTTGTATGAATTTAACGAATCATCACTACCGCTCGCTACGCTGAAAGTAGGACTTACTTAAAGCACTAGAATTCGCAATGATTGTTCAAGCTGGCATAATGTATTTTTACGAGATGGAGAGTAAAAGCTCAGAGAGCTTATATTTATCTCATAAAATCATTGTTGCTGCTTGCTTGACGAAGCCAGCCCCTGGATTTCAATTTGCATGAAATTATCCCATCTACATAGCTTTAACGGACAAAAAACGCGTGTACATCTCACAATACCCTTATTTCCTCAAATTTTGGCATACTTCAAGATAATTTAGAGTGATTATGAATGCAAATCATTAAAAAGTGCACATTATGCAAATTGTATAGATTTCAATTTGTAGGTACAGATAATTTAACCGAGCCAATGAATGAATTTCAAAGGTACATACATACACATCTTCGTGCACATGTTTTAATGAGACAACATTCACAGACGTTTGAAGATTGTCTTTTTATTCCATAACATTGAACAATCAAAAAGAAACTAGATAATTCATATTACATGTAGAACAGAAAGCACGTACGCATCAGGTAGACAACAATTTGAATCAAAAGAATTATGGCATTATCATTATCCTTATCTCTGACAAGTTGCCGACTTGCCCCATTTTTAAAATGGTTGATGAATACGCCCACAATTTTTTTACGCTTTAAGTTTGAATACCTCCGTACCTCAAACTGTGGTCGCATAATTTTCTTGTTTTTTAAAGTCCCCATCGTCCCATCCCCACTCCCCACCTCCCACCTGCAAGTTTGTTTGGAAAAATTTACATGATAGTCAACAAGTAAGCTTAGAAAAGCTTATCTTTCCTTGTCTATTTTGTTCACTCGTGTATTGTCCAGATCAATGGAAACTTTAGGGATTTAGGTACACTTACTACTTCTTATTTTTCATCAATATATTGTCAATAATTATAGCCACTCAAGTGGGATTAGCGCGATATACAAATGTCGTCAGTGGCTCGAGCCATTTTATTCAGCGACAAAAATAGATGTAAATAAACTCGTGTCGAACAAACTTTTAAGTGGAAAATTGTTAAACTTTAGAGTTTTGAACTGGAGTGATAGGATACAGTTCCAAGGTAAACTTGCCTAATCCCGTGTCGATTTACATGATCGATCATTTTTCGTGCGTAAATTAGTAATCAAAATACAACCGATACACTTGAGGACTGGACCGGGACTAAGGTTAACTAGACAAAACAGTTAAGTATAAGTACCGCATTGTTCCATTTTTATCTATTCAGTTTTACATTTGTGTTCCGATTGAACAGGCGGTTGAAACATTTGCTACACTTTAAGGGCAAGCTGTCATAGCCTGAATAAAATTTTTCGGGGAAAAGTTGAAGTGCCTCATCGAGAAATCTTGCAATTTTAGAGCTTGTAAGCTATCAAAAACGTCTTCAATTAGTTTCAAGGTAATTGAAGTGTATCATTCATGTAATGATTTAATTTGGTCCTGGAATATATGTAAGGTACTGAATATTCTTTTTCATATAAAAAAACTTTTTTTTTGTCCAGGTACCATGTTAAAATTTACCAAGTACGGGAGGAAAACGTCTACAGGAAGCTTTGCTCCAAATACACTCCAAACTCCAAATGGAGATGATTTTCATGATGCGCAGAACAAACTACCTCCAGAAATAAAGCTCTCATCTTTCCGAAAACTTGGTAATGATGAGGAGCAGCTAGAAACTTGTCCAATGCAAATCCAACACGATCATGATGATGGTGATTTCAAGAGGGATGATTATAACGACAATGATGCTCCCAAAGAAGCTCTGAAGCCATCATTATCCAAGCAGAAAGCGTTAACGGATGAGCACAGCTGCCCAAATTTAATGAACTCTCATCTTCCCCAACGCCACTTGAGCCTAAGCAAGGTACCCCGAGAGGAGCTTCTCCAGATCAGCTCGAGCTTAACTGACGAATCAGAAGAGGGCACAGAGAAGCCTAAACCGATTAAGCGTGTTCACTTCAGTGCCTCGACACTGGATGCTTATGAAAAGAAGGAGAACGAAAAGAGTCAAACCTCGGTTCCATATAGAAGCCGAACTTCTATTCAATTAAATGGCAAGATTAAAGTTCCCGTGTACAATGACGACTACTTCCCTAGGGTACATCGCTTAAGTATGGACCATACTACTCAAACTGGCAAGATCAAACATAGCTTAAAATTCAAGATTTTTAAAATCTCTCGCTGAGTTTCTCACTCAAGGGAATATTTCTATGCTTTAAATTCTTTTTCTAGTATTTTTATCTACGTTTAAAATAAACACCTCATATATCAAAGACTGACCACAGTAGTTTTTAAGTATACAGATTAAAACTTTAAAAAACTTGTCTAATTTAAATACTGTAATATTCCATCACATTTTTTAAACAACATTTACAATCTTTAAATTGAGAATATTACTGTATAAAATTTTATTATTCAAATGTAAATATTAAATGTAATTTTTTCTTAACTTAAAGTTTAAAGTTATGTATGCATGAGTGACATCTGCCACGGCAGCATCAAAGGAAGCATCTTTGTTTGTGCATGAACTGTCATTATAGTCTAATCCATATACTATCCATTATAGCCAAACTAACGCTTCACAGAAATCCTCAACACACGTAACTCTTACTTGCCCTGTATAAAAAAATCCCACGACCTTTCCTCACAATGAAAACGTCCTTGACGCAAAATCTCATCTGCAAAAAAGTAGTTTAATCATCAATTGTAAAAGAGTGCTTCATCCTTCACATGTATCTATGTAGATTTTGCAATCAGTCAACAGGTTCCTGCAGATCAGATCAGACAGCTATCAGGCGGCTATAATGGATTTTTTGGACCATTTAACTAACTAAGGGAGCTCTGGCATCCTTGACATTAAGTTTCCCACCTGTCCTGTGTCTTCTTCATATAACAAAGCTTTGCCTGAACAGTCAAAACCGAACACTACATGACATGAGTGTTTGTTTTTTAATGCATGTGATGAAAACTTAGTGTGCGTGCATAACCCACTTATAAACTCAAACAATGTGTAGAACTTGCAAAGGTCCAGTTATTATATTTAGTTTGTCCGTGGGAATCTCTTGAAAAGTGAATCATGTATTAGCTATGCAGCTCCCTCATTTTATACTTTTTGTATGTAATGTACAAAATTAACCTAATTATAAAGTCTGACTGAAACTGGCTCGCCAAAGTGCCTCAATATTTATAGCTAAATTAAAGAGTCACTATTGTTTAGCTGCGCGATCAATCCACAATGGCTATGGCAAGTTACTTAAGTTACGTACACGAGCAAAAGTGAGACTTGACAAATAACTTGACTGAATTGAACTCATTCACCGAATAATTATCTCTTTGCATATTGTGTAGTGAATATTATAAATATCTCAAGGTAAGCCAAAGATAAAAGCACTGGACTCTTATCAAAGACTCTATAGATGTTCCCGTGAGTTTACTCAGCTGCAGTCAGTTACAGTCACTTTGAAGTGGATATCTGGCTATCATGTTCATTGAACGTCTATTCTTAATTTAAATTCTTGTGAAGTTCCAGAGAATGTTTGCCCTGAGGAAAAGAGCAAACTATTCGTTTAGACTATTCTAAATAAGGAATACAAATCGTATGCATATCTTGTTGGCAGCCCAAACTTCATTAAAAACGATTGCAATTAGGTGTATGTGCTAACAACCCAAGCGTGTTCCTTGCACTCTCACTTGTTTTGTACGTGACAAGTTTTTCACGCGCTTCTTCAATAACGGTTCATTAAAAAGTTGGCCAAACTTTCCTCCCAAAGTTTTAGCCTTACTGCCCTGTTAAGTTTTGTTGACCTGGGATTAAAGAGCATCACTTTTTGAGTGCAGAGGCGCATAAAATTAGATTAAGATCAAAAAGATGTTCCTCTTTGTTTGCACCGCGTTGTTGGCTGCTCTCTTCCTGGGAGTAAAACTGACAAAGGACGTATTCCCAAGACGTAAGTAAACGATTCCTCCGCCTTTTAGTATTCCTCCAGCTTCTTGGAATTTTCCAGACGAAAGTGCAACCCCTTTTGGCCGTAATACAGTTTGCATTAATGAAGTTATCGTAAATTCGTGTTCAGTGGATAATTTTTCGAATGTCTTTATTCTAAAAAGTCCGTTGCATACAAATTTTAATGCCTACTTAAATCCACAGCTCTAAAGAGATGGCTCCTAACAAAAGCAATTTCAAACTGGATGAGGAGCCAACCTCAAAAGTTTGGAAGGAAACTGGAATTTAGTCTGGAAGTGGAAAGCTTCGCCGACTTGGGAATTTCCCCGGACCAAAATGAACTTCTCGTAGAGCGACCAATTCCAATTACAAATCCTGTGGTAATCTATAGGCAACCTTGTTTCACATTAGCACGCTAATCTTTATACGTAAATAGACCAATCCAAAAAGTTAATTAATGTACATTTCTGCACGCAGTTACGGGACCAACTTACTATCTACGGAGTGGATGAACAGAATCAGGGAGTATTTGTGAAAGTGAAGAGACTCTCAGGCGAATGTACTCAAGCGGATGTTCTACTTTTACTGAAAAATGATATGTATCATGGTACGTTTTCCTCCTTAGCTCCCCCTTTGTCATTGATAACCGTTCTGCGATGTGATTATGCAAACTAGGGTTTACTACCATGCCCGTGCCTATCGACATTTTTCTTAATCACTTTAAAGCGAAACTTGTTTTCTATAGTATCTTATCAGGGGAAGACGACAAGTGCTTACGAGTTCTCCCTGGGGAACTTGAGACTGGAAATGGTGGAGCCATTTAGAATCTGGCGTCTTTTCTATAATGGAATATTGACGTAAGACGATGCTTTCTGTAATATCACTCAAGATAAAGCTGTCTTTTTACGAGGAACGCTTTACAGATACAGTAAATCCTATTACTACCACGGGTTCCCAACTTTGTTTGTAGTCTCTCGTATTTCTAGTGACTGGGAAGCACACTCATTTTTTGTGTATTCCTACTGTCTCGGTATTACAATATTCATGTATTCCTTCTAGGAAATATTGATGGATTATTTTTCATCATTTGTTAGGCAAGCAGCTAAGGGGGAAACTGGAGAGAAACTCGTTCACGTCGTGATCAATGTTTTGTAAGCAAACTTTTTCTTGAGTTTTAAAGGATTAATTCCCTATTTCTAGAAATCGCTTTTGATGCCTACTTTCACTCGCTTTCTCTTTCACTCAAAACATACCTAAGTATTTGCCTAAGTATAAAGTGCGAACTTTCATTTTGGAATTTACAAAGCAGACAACAAAATTATAATGTATACCATGTGGTCCATGTGGCGCTTTGAAGAACTCTACATGACGGCAATTTCATCATTTACATATTCGCTGATAGTATCTTGTCTAGCATAACCATCATTGAACATTTTATGCTTGTAATACCTTTGGAATGAATTTTTTATCTAGTAGGCTCATATGAGGCTTTTCATGTAACAAGTGCCACGTTGAGGGAAGGAGAAAGAGGAAAAGTGAAAGTTTTGTGTTCATGACCAATAGCCCATTGAACAGAGAAGCTTTCTCTGCTCAGCTTCCTCTCTCTGCGTGATAGATGAATAACTAGATTCTGCCTTTCTTTGATTTTTTTCTAGATGGAAAGCATTAGAGTGTCCGGTGGACAATAGGAAGAATGGAAATGCAAGGTTGCTCGCAAACCACTTCAGTTCCAATGGTCTTTTCGGAGAAAATTTGCCGTCCCTTTTGTAAGTCTAGAGAAATAGCATTATTATGAGAGCACATTAAACATAAAAATAATCATGGAGAAACATTAAAGCCTTGAGCCTATAGTCTATTACTTTACTGTACACCACACACAATATGACAGATTTGCATGAGAATGTCGCGTAGGATGCTTACACTCAAGCAATAATAATAACGACGATATTAATGCTAGCAAAAAATTATCATTTGTCTTCAACTCTTTCTGTTTAACCAAGGCAAATGCTTCCCGAAGGATATTCTCAGATGGGTACACTACACGGGAACGTCAACATTAGTGACCATCAAAATGGTCCAGATGATATCATACGGCATTCTCATGAGCTCTATCTTTATGGCTTAAGAACAAGAGATGCTGTGAGTTGCTTCGATGCTGCAAAAATGTTAGATATTTTCTCCTTGTCACGCGGAAGAAAAGACGGTGGAAATGATTGCCCAAGACATCTCGAGTTCTTTGGAATTTGTGAAAATGGCAACGGATTCCGACTCGTTGCTTGCGATGGTCAGTATTATATTGCTTTTCTTACTAAAACAACCACACTTTTGTAATATCCATTCTCATTAATAAGTTAGGGAACTGTCAAAGCTTATGATTCTGTATCCTTTTATGAGCACATTTAAATCAGTAATTGCCAACATGCTTTCTTTTACTTTGTGCGTTATGGTCTTGGACCGTACGAAATTAATAAGACAAAGAAGACCTCAGCCAAAAGGAGAGAGTTGTGTGGGTGAAGGAAAGAGCTATCTTAGTGCACGTGCATTTTTACTGAGTTTCGTAAATGGGTCATAAATACCGATCCTGCTTGCTTAGTTTCCTTTCGGGGAAAACTATTGAGAAATTGATAAACTCTCGGATATATTTGGACTCATTATTTTGTAAAGTAAAACATGATGGTAAAGCTGATATCCAAAACACCGTTTTTGTATTGCTCCTTTTGCACATATTAGATTCAACACAATGGCTTTAATGGGATAACCAATTCATTAAAAAGTATCAGTGCTTGAGTTAAAATTACTGCCATGATTCACAGATAATTGGACAGATGGTCGGATGCTTTGGGCTTCGTACGAAACCACTTCAATTACAGATGTTGACTGTTCTCCCAGCCAAATTTCTCACTATTCAGCATCAACAGCACCAAAGCTGTTCAACCTTTACGGTACAATAACTTTTATAATTACTACGGGGGTAGTCTACTGACTTAAATAAAATTTTAATGG
The DNA here is from genome assembly GCA_036850885.1 of Lepidocyrtinus dapeste. Taxonomy (NCBI): domain Eukaryota; kingdom Metazoa; phylum Arthropoda; class Collembola; order Entomobryomorpha; family Entomobryidae; genus Lepidocyrtinus; species Lepidocyrtinus dapeste. The sequence continues at coordinate 3,198 of JAANSQ010002130.1, read as the reverse complement.
TCACCTAAAACAAGATTTTCCCTATGTAATTAAAACACACAAAGACTAAATCCTGTACACTTTCCTTTATGCATTTTTTTTTAGATCGGAGAGGAACCACGACGGTTGAGATATGGCCAGATGTTAAGAGCACTCAGTTTCCTAATGGAACACAATTAACATTTTTCAGATTGACAATAAATGGCAGGAGTACAAACGGTTTTTTGATATGTTCAACTGATGTGATGAAAGCTCAAAGTGCTAACACAAATTACCAGAAGCGAAATTCCCTCGTAAATTATAACGAGGAGGAAAATTCTCCTTTTCTTCTGGAACTTCTAGAGTGTGAAAATGAGCGTCGTTGAACTTGATGGTGTCATAAATATTTACGACGATGATAAATGCTGCGTACTAGATTTCTCCGATCTGGCCTGTCTCAAAGTACCCCTAGTTGGAGGTAAAGGGGCGTCCTTAGCGAGATTGCAGACTTTCTCTGACAAAACTTTTGGCGTAAGTGATTTTCACTTTGCTAACAATCTAAGATAACTTTTTCTAATAAACAATTGCGACACACCGACCAAAGTAAACTTTTAAATGACAAGAGGACACATAAAGTGCGAAATATTAAGACCTTTAATGAAGTCATTTCAACACAACCTTTCCCATGAAATTACATAATAGGCACCTTCATTAAAATTAAGGCTTAAAGTAGAAACTAGTTGAGCAAACTATGTTCAATATATTCTTTAATTCGTTCAGTCTTACGTGACCTAATCAGTCGTGTGTCTGCATATGTTTTGTAAAACGGCTTTCACCAAATTGTTATAATCTTTCGCTGTTTCGAAATAGGTGAAAACAGTTCGTGGCTTTTGTATCACCACCAACCTATTCCGAGAATTATTGGATCTGGAAAAGTTTGCAAATATTTTTAGCGAAACTTCAGCCAGTTCTGGCAGTGACCAAATCACACTGGATGAGGCTTGTACCACGTAAGTATGTCAAGGCTAAGTTTTCTATAACCTAATAAATAATTCGATAGACAGATATGCTCGTATGAGTCTGCTGGTTTTGGAACTGGTGGCCGACTGAAAGATTTTTGAGAAACTTTCTCTATTGGTCAAAATTATAGCAACGTGTGAGCTGATAAGAATTTGGAGAAAAAGCCAAAAAGATTTTTATGATCTAGACGATTATAAATGCATGTAACCTCGTCTTTATCCTCTCATTTGTATCATCCGACCAACCTAAAATGGATCAAAGAAATCACAAGAGAAATGTTCAGAGAAGGTGGTGAAAGCAGATTTTACTATTCGCTTTGCCTCCGGCGACAAAATATTTTTAGCATACAGAAACTTAATTTTCTACATCTGCTTAACCCTAAACCACCGGTAAAATGTAACTTGAAATCGGTAAAAAAAAGTTGGAAAACTAATTTAAGCCTAGTATAATGGTTTTTTATCAGACAGCCAAAGATGCAAAAAAAATCACAAATGAGATTCGAATTTTTGATATAAATTGGACTTGTTTGCAAGTATGTCGCAATGAATACTCTAAATAAATATTATCTGTTTTGTCCCTCAGGATAATAAAAATGATAAAATCGTGTAGTATGGAAGAGAAGATTTCCACTTTAATATCCCACCGGATCAAGAAAATATTTGGAGAAAATCGAAATAAGATTAGATTTGCTGTGAGGTCGTCTGGAGTGCTAGAAGATGGTACAGATTTATCCTGCGCTGGGCAAAATGATACTTTCTTGGGAGTTTCCGAGACTTCCATCCCACAAAAAACCTTGGATTGTTGGGCATCTCTATTTACAATCCAATCTGTACGATATCGCTTGTAAGCCTACAAATAAATACAATCTTAGATTTTCTGATAAAAATTCAAATAAGAATGAGCAGTTTGCACAGATTCGTGCATTCTGCTTATGTAAATAATGCAATTTTAACCCTAACTCGAGATCAAAGGTTCTCCACATTTTCATTTTAGTTACGTGCAAACCCTCGTATAAATAGGTTTATTGTGGATTATGTGGAAACTTTCACAAAAGGCTATTTCCTCTTTCACTGCATGATTTACCTTTTATGTCGCTAGTGCTTTAAAATTCGGGTTTTCGCTGCTTACTTTAATGCGGGTCTATCTCCTTAAAATAAAATTCGTAAACCATTGATTGTACTCTGAATACAATCTGGAGGAATTTAAACTTTTACTTTCTCCCATTTCACCCAAATAGGAATCACGGGCAGCCAGCAGTAAGTGAGATGGGAGTTGTCATTCAAGAAATGGTGGACGCAGCAGCAGCAGGAGTAGTTTTTACCGCTGACCCTGTAACGGGAAGTCCCTTTGAAATGGTTATTACAGCAAACTACGGCCTGGGAGAAGTATGTACTTTTTTGCAATTCGCCTTGGCTTATTTACTTTATATGTATGCCCGTATGTAAAATTTAGATTGTTCTAGATTTTACAGCGAATCTTCATTTTTTATTTTATTTCTTCAATCTCTCTCGTATTGCATTATAATGATGATTCTGTTCGAGCCTGTAGACCAAGTCTCTTCATTTTATTCCATCATTCCATATGCTCATCACAGTTATTTTTCTCTTCTCTAGAGTGTCGTTTCTGGAGCATGTGATCCAGATACTATCACACTGATTCGACACGCAAGCACCGAAAGGAATGAAAAATGCAGGGAAAAGTTTCACAATGGGTTCATTACTGTCCCTTCGTTGAGAAGTAAATGGTGGACGGACGTGACGATCGGGAAGAAAGTTTTGGGGGGAAAGAAAGTAAAAATTGTTTGCAATGTGTTAGCAGACAACGAGAAAGTTGGGGAGGGGAATGTAGCTCCCGTAGAAAAAGATGATGAGAATACTACCAAAGAAATCAGCATTGCCCGAGAAGATTCCACACAATTTTGCCTTAATGAGGAAGTGGCAATCAAATTGGGAATTGTTGCTGGAGAAATCGAGTTATTCATGGGATACTACAAGCCCGTTGATATCGAATGGGCTGTTGATCAGGTAAGACAATATCTATAGCGCGCGTGCTTATTACAAAAAGATCTTTGCACTTTGGGCAATAGTTATCTTTATTTGAGGAGACAAGTTCTCTCAAACTTTTACTTATCAACTACGCTTGAGTACTTACGTCTGGTACGAAATGAGATTGACTTTGTCACGTAAAGATTGGCTCGTTCACTGCGTCAGAATTGTAATG
>JAANSQ010002129.1:0-12770 GCA_036850885.1 Lepidocyrtinus dapeste | reverse complement strand
GTAGCATTTATCTCATCTAGAGATACCTAAGAAACTTAATATGGATAATTATTTTGTTATATTTTTGCTATGGGTCAATAGATCGTAGCATCTAAGCGTTGAACTGATTTCGCTAAAATTAAAAATTATCCACTGGTCAATTTTTGAAAAACTGCTTACTCAATTGACGTTAATAATTTGCGTTTATAAATGTAAAATGAAAACCTTTGGGACCAAGAATTTCGATCAGCAGATTTTGCGCAAAGAGTTTTGCGATAAAATCTTTTGAGTCGATTGATGCACATATTTTGTAGCTCCCATTACAAAATTTTCAGAAAGGCTCCAAACTAGGTGTAGCTCGGCAGGTAATGCAGCATAAGTTATATACATAACTTGAGCAACTTGATCTTAAGCCAGATACATGTATAAACTATTCATCACGTTGCTGAATCATCTTGGGAATGTCGAAAGCTTAATAGAGATAAATATTCTGGGATTTGACTTTTATTGCGTTCTTGATTGGTGCTGGCGATTCATGAGTTTTTCTTTACGTTTTGCATGGAGCGTAGGTTTCAGAAGAGGAAGAAGATCGTCTCCCAAGAATTTGTGAGCCTACAAAGACATCGATTGAGGAGCAATGGGAGAAGAATGGAGGCTTTGAGCTGACGTCAGTGGAGCAGGAGACGTATGAAAAGTATTTCTTTGGTACTGAACACTGGAATTACTTTACGAATGACGAAGATCTGGGACCTGTCATCCTGTCTTTGAAACAGGAAACTCTAAACGGCAGGGATCAATTCAGGTACAAGGTTTTATTGCAAAATATTTCTGACTTTGACTTATGGGATGAATGGTATGCAGAGAACTTCCCTGCTATTCTTGCGATACTCTAAGAATACCAACATAAGCTATGTATAACTCGCGTCGTTGCACAAAACCCCAGTAGCATTTAACATTATCTCTTATAAAATGTATAGGCTAGAGAGTCGAGTAAACTAGTCTTAGAAGTTATTACATACCCAGTTGTAGTAGTGTTCCTACTTTTAGACAAATCAGACGCTCCAATTGTCACGAGCATCTGGCATTAACAGGTTTTATCCTCTCGTCTATAAATGATAACAACGTTCGTTACTTACCAAGCAATTTTTCATGAGTGAATGATATACCACATTTAGTTTGTTAATCGGTCAAAGGCAAAAAATGATTGAATACATGTTATGATGTATGCATAAACTACACCTAATGATGAGAATATAATTGGTCAGAATTTATATCATTTTAAGAGGACAAACGCGCTAGTTATATTAAATTTAGTCTCATATATGCCCGTAGGGCATTGGACGCAAAAAATACGATTAGGATTAGAATTTTCCCTTCTAAAAACTATACGACTCTGACTTTGTATTGATAGTGAGTTGCTTGTAGGAGCAGAAAACAATTAATATGGTAAATATTTTATTTCGCACAGGATATTAGTTCGAGCTATCAGCTACACTGTGCATGGTTTGATACCTGCTTCTTGTGTGTTTGCGGATCGATATAACAGAGAAGAAGTAGTAAGGTCATTAGGGAAAGAAATTAATCTAAATCCTCCTCTAACTCTGGGTCAGCTTCCGGATACTCCTGAAGAACTGCTCAAGCTTGACCAGGTAAATCCTAAATAATAATTTATACACTTCTCATGCTATTTATTCAACTTCATGTTAGTCTTAGTTAGTGGTAAAGTATTTATTTATTTTAATGAATTTATACTATTAGCGACAACATCTCGAAAATATTTGTCTAAGATTCTGCGATGTTTGAGGAAGAAACTGAGAAAGATATAGTTTCTATAGTATTTTATGCCAAAAAATCTACTTACCCGAATCATTCTGTGGTAAGGGAAACTGCTCCAGCTAGTTCTGCCATGGCAGCTTCTCGGTGTTGGTTGCGAAAGAAAAGCAAGATAAGGATATTAAACTTACACGCTCAAATTTTTCTCATTTTCATTTAATTTCACCACAGGCTAGCCCAACTTGCCTCACAGATCTTTCTGTAAAAGTCCAGCGGCAGTAGGTTCGTCGAAGAAAAAATACCAGGATGCCGTATTACCTTCTCTTTCGTCCAATTAAAATCCATATTTTTATCATTTAGACGTCCCATTTTTTCCAATTTTCACGGTACTCACTCTTCCTGCTTCCATTTTTCCTTACGGAAAAAGTCGTATTTTGGCTCTTTGTGTGAGAAACTGCAAGAATGACATGATTATAATAATGTTCAATATCCAACTGTGACATGCCACCTTCACATGTGTTGCAAGAATATGATAAGTAAGAGCTTTAATTAAAAACTTGTGAGAATATTAAAAAAATACATTGGAAAAGAGAATGACCCCTTTCTCTAGAATTTAAAAAATATGCGACGTCGAAATAGTACACGTGTTTAGATTTGCAAACAATTAGTACAGAAACGTGAGCTCAAAAGACATTATTTTGACATTTTTCAAACACGATAAGTATTAAACGAAACTATATCAAAATTATAATCACCATAGCAATAAAATACGTCCCCTCAGGAGGACTACACATTGAGGCATCCCAAAAAAGGGGTGTTAAGATTGGGGCTACTTAAGGCATATTAATATTCGGTAGTATTTTTTGGACATTTTCTAAACGTACAATACTAATAAGTTTCTAACGTGCAAGGTTATTAACTCTAGACCTGGAGAGCGATGTATAATTATTAATTCCAACATTGTCATCAAAAGATTCTTAAGCATTCAAGGAAGCGAAGATCATACGTTGCCCATATCCACACCCATTTCTAAAAAATATTAAATCTGGATCGTATTACACATATCTGGCTAGATATGATTCTGCATTGGAAAGGCATATTCAAGGACAAACGTGTACTCAAAACTGTTTGGTAAAATATTTTCAAGAAATGAGATGAACATGTCGAGTTTTACTCGATGAAAGTACTAGTAAAAGCTTTGATAGTGACATACAGTTAGAGAAAGTTTGCTTGATCACCTTCACCAATGTTTACACAATATCAAATAACAAGGCAGATAGTCAATGCTGACAAACTGTACGAAAACTTATTATTAAAAGCGAATATTAGGCTTTGGAATGAATTATGCACGTTTCAGCGTACCTGAATTTAGCGTTTCCTATGCATAGACTCATGAGTCGCAAAATATTGTATATTCTGTTTGGAACAGGTGTTCATTAAATCTGAGCTCAAAGTAGGTGTCATCTATGTCAAAGAAGGCCAATATCAGGAAGAGGAGATTTTGGATAACAACGACTCCAGCCCACTATTCGAAGAGTTTCTACAGCTGCTTGGAGAGAAAGTGCGACTAAAAGGATTCGACAAGTACAAAGGAGGTTTGGATACTGTACATGACCTTACAGGACTCTACTCGGTTTACACTCATTGGCGTGGTATCGAGATAATGTTTCATGTCTCGACGCTGCTTCCATATGAAAAGAATGATCCTCAGAAAGTAAGGAAAACTTCCCTTATTCACTTGGCTTTTGTTGTTGTATTATCACAGAAGCCTTCATGGCAATATCCATATTTCAATCTGCGACATTTTCTAGGAATTCTAAATAACTTTTGTAAATCCCGTGCATCAAGCTGGAAATTCTTGTCATATATCCCAAGTAATGGCTTAAGTTTACCCGTTGCTTTTTCCAAGAGAAAAATCAAAGAAGCTAATCGAAAAAATTGGATAGTTGAAGACTGATAAAGGAAACTTGAGCTGTTTTATGTATACATATATACAATACTGTATAAAATACCCTTTTCAAGATTCGCTCACCCCGATGCATTCCGGGAAATATTTGCCGATGGTCGCAGTTATTATTATTATTATTATGCTTATCTTGTATTTTACTTTTTGCTTACTTGACCTAACAAATAAGGCAAACTCTATTTGGACGGAGCTTAGTGTCTGAGAAGTGATGTAAAATATGTGAAGCAAAAATTCAGACAATTTTATCGCAGTTCATATATTTTGATATATATAACAGCTATTTCAGTGGTCACCGAGAAATGATGAAAGCTGACTTTACTACTTATGTTGTTTGAAATTTTTGAAATAGCTGCAACGAAAGCGACACATTGGAAATGATATTGTGTGCGTGGTTTTCCTCGAAGCGGACAGCACACCTTTCTCTCCATCCTGTATAAAAAGTCACTTCCTTCATACCTTTATCGTGGTAAGAACGAGTCCAAGGTTTAAGCGTAAGCCGACTAGATATGAAGTCTCTGTCATAACTCGTGATGAAGTTGGTGCTTACAAGCCATACCTTTGGGAGCAGTCTCTTTTTGATAAGGTAGCATTAGCATTTTTTCTTACCTTTATGAATCAAAATCAGTTTAGGTTGCACTTCCTTTTTTAAGCTAGTAAAATTGAGTTAAAGTTCCAAGAAATGTTGGATCGCTGATAGAAATGCTTATAGTTCAGCAAAATTATTTAGCTTAGGCATATAACCACACCAAGTTAGTGGGTGTTGGTTGGCCATTATATTTCAGCTCTCTAGCATTTTTTCTATTAATTTTAATACACAGGCTGAGAGTCTTTCCCTAAGGAGCTGGTAATGCTTTTGCTCATTGCATTATATAATGGCCATCATATCTTTATGACATTTAAGCTTAATCGTTTTATTAAAGTTTTTATATTATATTAATAAGTGTTAATGGTGATATCTATACAAAAACTTTTGCGTAAAAATAAAACTGAAGAACATTATCTCTTTTTCACGCACCCGCCGTCATCGTTCTCATTTCCTACTGCTTTTAATAGTGTAACATTATTACTCTGCTTACAAAGTGCTTGCATAATTCCCATTAAGCATTTAAATATCTTACCGCACCGTTGTGGTCATTTATTTCTGACTAGATGGCTCTCGTAGTGTTTAGTTGTTTCACAATATTCTGACAGATTACTTCGTACCTGAAAGAAAGTTTTTTTTTGTCTCACGGAACTGAAGAGTTTGAAGGAAAATTCCAATATGGGCAATCCATGAAGAACGCCATTGAAAGAAACTTGAAATTACCGTTCACGGGATAAACTAAAAATTTTAGTACTTTGAGTAATACTTTATAACTTTATAATGTGTTTAATGGTGTGGTAATGAAAAGTCTTAAGGAAATTTAGAAAGACTCATCCTAATTGTTTGGACTCATTTTGGAGAAAGAAATTATACTTTATATTGCAGGAGTATCGACTTGATATTATTAAAAGGATGGAGCGGATGAATGCACAAGAAGAAGAAGAGACCGTATGTTTTCTTTCCTAATTAAAGAAATACGTTTAAATTATATGTTTGTCTGTGTACGTGTAAACCTAGATTCATTCTGTTCTAACACTAAAATAGGCTTCGTTTTGAGCACACATGGTTGTACAGGTCCTCGGTTAGCATAATTATTTTCTGATCCCGACTATATTTTAGGGCTTAAAACGTGAGCCCGACAAAAAAACCGTCTTGATTTAAAAGACAGTATAATAATTAATCCACTTTAGAGAATAAGTTGCAAAAGATCAACTTAGAACCTGGATCAATTGTTTCAAGTCTTGTTTTGTAGTTTTGATTTGACGAATTTTTCAATCATTTTTATTTGTAAATGGGAAAGTGAGTGTTATGGTACAGATGAAAATATCCGATAAGAAACTGTAATAAGTAATATCCCTTTTGTTAGAACTACATACTTCCTTGTAGGTGATGAATAAATATTTATGTATTCTACTAGATGAGGAAAGCCTATCGGAATAAAACGATCGAACAATAAGCTTAAAGGCAGTAGGAGGAGTAATGGAACTTTCTAAAAATGATTCAGAGATAAAGGGCGTGTGTACAAAGTACAGTAACAAGTGCCAACACAATAGAAATGACAGAATGAGTTTGAAGAAGGCGGAAGGGAAAGAACTAATAGTATTGGATATTGGACTGGGAGTGTGAACGCAGTTTTTGTAGAAGCAAAATTTTCGTTCAGCTTGATATCCCAAGGGTAGAGTATTAAGCAGATTAAATTTTCTAATAGATAATAATGTGCTATATCGAACTAAGTTTGAGATGAAGGCTCATCGTTTAGTTAGGTTTTATGCCTCAGAGACCTATTATTTCCAGACCAGTGGCATTGGAGCAGTCAACGCATTCATAACGACAACGTTCTGCTTTGTTAAGCACCATTATGGTGCCCCATATAACGCACTCCACTATGCTGAAAGCATAATGTAACAGTTACAATACGTTTTCGTTGTTAGTAAAGTAATAAATTAAATAATGACTTTGCTATAGGTAATTTTTGTTGACTTTTCCACATCCGAGGTTGACTATATCGGAAGGAATTATCGGAATGTTAGGGTCGTGGCAAGGCTGTCACGTAAATTGAGTTTTTGCATATTGCCTTTAAAATTTTAAATCAACATTCGCTTATTTGCACTTTCCACCTTTCTAGAGATTGCAATAAGCACAGCTTGCTTTGATAAGCACTAGCGTAGTAATAAATGTAACTATTGAGTTTATCAAACCCCCGAATGGTAAAGTTTTGGGGGACCATGTCATCATGATATCTACTTAACATTATGCTATTTAGAATGCCTACTAATATGGCTTAAGGAGGTTAAATATCTGTAGGTATCCTCCTTCAGAATGGCTTTTTAAACGTATAATGTAATAAGTCTAACTTTTTATACTTACTTAGTTTTAGTGTTGAATATTTTTTGAAATGACTGAAAGGCAGTTCACTAACTAGTTAAGTTCTATGGAACATATCGTGTGTTTAAATGGTTGACTATTAGTTCCAACTTACCGTATAACTTCATGTCGTTCGGGGGAACTTTTGCAGGGGGCCATGTTTCGTGAGTGGATGTTAACTAAGGTCGTTAATGGAGAGAGAGCATCATACTCGGCTCCAAAGTTTGCGAGAATGCAGGAAAGAACGCGCTCTCAAATGCTAGAAGACATTGTTGCCAACTTACAGAATCACGCAGAGACGGGCCAAATTCCTAAACCTTACAGGCTAGTTGACATTGCAACTTAAAAAGTGTCCTCTGGTGATCTTACTTATGAAATTTGATTTTATAAAGCAAAGGTTTGTTATAAATTATAGGAGGGGCTCTTGGCGTCCTATTGGTCACATGAGGTAAGATAATTAAATGTATGCATGAGGTTCGCAAGGATCAAAATGTAAAGTTTATGTTGTTTCTGTCAAGACCATCGAGTCCGCTTCTAGATTCTGTCCGGGACCAGTTTGAAGGTAAGTTTTAATGATAGATCAGATCCATTTCAACCTTCTGGGTAATTTGAGTTTATAAAGGAATTCAAACTTGCCCAGGAGGATTTTAATATTTTCATGGTATTTTTCTGATAAGTACTCAAAAGTTGATTGAAGATGTTTCCGTGAACCAGCAGGTTATGACCAACTGGCAAAGGATTTCACCAAATACTTCCTCAATACCGAAGATCCAGAAGTTGCCCTTTTTGATGTCTTCTTTTTGGTTGGGCAAGGCAAGCAAAAGCAGAAACTATATGGAGTTCGAGCAATCTTAGGAGTGCGTTCCAGGTAATCTAGTATACTTGTACGGTGAAGCTCTAGATAAATATTTAATTTTCAAATAGTACTCAGGAATACTAGTAACAACAAAGCGATTGAAGACGCCATTGAATTTTACGCTTTTACTTTGTAACCACAAATATTCAATATCTTTTAACTTATCGGTAGTTGCAAATGTGCCTTTTAGTGATGTAAACTTGTTCTGAAATGAAAATTTTGGAACAGCACGGTTGGTATTCAAGTTATAACAACAGGAAACGTTTAAGCAAAGATGCATTTTCTTACTTTGCAATTTTTATAGTGTTTTTAGTGTGGTTTCTAGCCTTTGTTCCAAAAAAAACTTCAAAACTATTGATCTTTTTTGTGTTACACAACTTTGTATTTTTTCTTCTGAATGTGCAGAGTTTTTCAAGAGATGCTCTACGGGATCTCCACTGGCTTTGGTTCGCCACAAGTTCCTGTGGCAGAGTTGCTCGCTCGAGCTGTACCTACTTTACACTCTCCTCAAAAGCCCAAGTCCAACTTTTTACAAGTTCCTGATATTGAATCACCTCGGTAAGCCAAACATGTTTCCTCTTGCAGTGAAAGTAGAGCAACTATTCGAGTTGTTCTTGTTCAAAAGCAAAGGCAGAGACGATCGTTTGAAATGCCTTTGTTAATTGAAATTCTGAGAGGGACAAATTGAAAGACACTTTAAGTTGGAATGAATATAGTCAAATTGAGGGAAACATTGAAAACATCCAACATTTTACGATTTAATTTTGTGTTTGTAAGCAAATATTCAACTTCCTCTACTCGTTAAAATTGGTGCAGAGAAAGAGTTAAGTTCTATCTAACGGCTTCCGAAAATATACTATTCAGACATTGGCCAAGCAAGCTGTCAGTCTGGATTTGCACAAAACATTTACGACGAATCGAAGCATAAACGCGGAAAGAATGAACTTGATGAAAAGGCACTTTTCCGTTAAGTGTAGCTCTACTCCGTGGATTATTAATGTCATTTTTTCATGAGTTTTATTCATTTTGAACAAGTTCTGTTGCATAACTTTTCTAAAAGCCCTTTGGGGCTATTTAAGTCACGTCTATGAATGAATTAAAAGTTCGACTCCCTAGCTTGCTCTTTTCCACTTGGACGCTGTGCAAAAAAGAAAGCGGAAGGGATGCAAATTCAAATCACATAGTTCTTAAATGAACTGGTAATATGGTGTAATCTAATTTTCATGTACCTGCGCTGCGCTATGCTTTAAAGCATTATAGTAGTTTTTCATCGATAAAAAATTCACTCTTTTTATATTTTAGAACTGATTGCATACATATTACATGAATATTATTTTGAATTAAAAGGAATGCTATACAGCAATGCACGTATTTATATTTCCGGTTGGTAGCATTAGGTACATTTCCCGTTCTATAAACACTGGCGTATACATTTTCTCATTTCCCGTTTATCTGGTGGGAAAGGCTAAAAAAGCAAATACTGCATGTAGCGGAAACATTTTCTGTTTGATACTCTACCGTGAAACATATACTTGGAGTAAATGGATCAACAGGGTTTTAAAATAAACTCTATGTTATGAAATTCAGATGGGCCTTTATATTTCATTATAATAGCCAAGTCAGTGCATAGCGATGGTATATATGTAGTACATGCGAATGGTCGAAAAACTTATATTTTATGAGGAGAAGCTCATACGGTTATTATTTTCTTATTGCATTATACAGTCCCAAGAGCGTACCATCCTCGCCAATGGTAATGCGCGCTTTCTCCCGTCTTGGAAGTCTTACGGCTGGCTGGGGTCGATCTGGTAGGAAAGCCAGTCAGCAACAACAGTTGGCAGCCGATGATAAAAAGAAGTGGAGCTCATCACAAGACTGTTCTCAAGATAATAAGGAGAAAGATCCGGGAAAAGATAAGCCTCAACTTGCAGTGCCAAGACTGTCAGTGTGTGCTGATGCTCAGAAAGTTGATCGAACCAAATTAGCCCAAACTGAGGTAACCAACGTTGACAATTAAAATGATGTTTTTTATCACTTTGCATAATCTGATATATGTAAATTCACGCAGAGATGTTGTCTGATAATAAAGCCAAATCAGACTTAATTATGTGTAAAATGAGAGAAACGTTCATCTCTATTCCGATGTTACGAATTTTAAGTAAACACAGTATATTTTTTTACTTCAAAGTGGATGAACAACCAAGAGAATGAAAAAAATAGGTTCGAGGTGCTCAGCATCTTTTCTGAGTAATGAAAAGCTTAATGATCCATATTCATCCCCCTGCGATGTTGTGAAAAGATTATCTTAGAAGGTTCAAATAATGAAACATTTTACAAAGTGTAGCCATTTAGGATTTCTCGTCAATTTTTTTTATATTTTAGCGGACAAGCAAACATTAATGCTCGAAATATACAATAAAATATGCGTTAATATTAGTTTTTCGTTCGGTTGCAGTTCATGATAATAGAGTTTGATCCTGAAACATTCCGTTTACTTTTGGATTACCTTCACACGGGATCTTGTCCTCTCACTTGTGCCAATATTCCAGGACTTATCTGTGCTGCGGAGCATTATGATCTTCCAGATCTTCTTCAGGCCTGCTTTCATCATGCAAAGCAGTTTCTTAGAATAGAAGTGGTAAGTTTTTCAGATGATGCTACTCTAAAATGCGCTCATGACAAAACTCAATTAAAAAGGAACAAGGGGAAATCAAACATGCGATCCAATATTATTTTCTCATTATACCCCATGAGGCATAGAATTCTGCTTAATCATAAACCGTTAAACCCCCTTATAAATATTTCTATTCTTCCAATAAGTATTGTATATTCCCAGCATATTACGTTTTAAATTAATCCGTGTGAAATTTTCACTCGAATAATTGTATTTTCGTGTGAATTTCCTGCTAAACAATAGATCGTAAAATACTATGGAATATTTCTCATTTCAGGTGTGTGGGATGCTCTCTTCATTAGAGAATTATTACTGGCGATATACATCAGCGTCAGAACTAGTCAACATGATTTTAGCATTTGTGGAGACACGGGCTTATCAGGTTTGTAACTACAAATTTTACACATTTCAAACAACGGAACTTCCGCTAGAACATTTTCTACATATGACACGTGTAGTAAGCTACAAGTACACATTTTATGCTGTAGTAAACTTGTACTTTCTCCATTTCAAATAATAATGAAGTCTTGATTGCAAAGATGAAAACACGTTTGCAATTAGTCTCGGTTCTTTCCAAGAATTGAAAGTTAAATGTTTGGAAACTGTCAGAGCAACTTTCACAAGCACAAAACATTGAGCATTTTCGAGTTAAAAGAAAATTGAACGAGTTTTTTTTCACTTTGGAGCTTTTCGTTCCTATTTGCTCTTACTTCAGTAGTAAAAGGAATCCAGCACTATTTGGAGCTCAAAGGAAAATGAATGCTTTATGTGGGCTTTACGTATCATTGAATTCACTTTCACTTTTCGCTTAAACCCAGATTTTACATCGATAGTATTGTAGGTTGCTAAAACCAGTTCAGGGTACAGGTTTATATCGCTCGGAAAATGTCCTGGCTGTGCTTTATTAATTACGCTGCTGTTAATAAACTAGAGACTATGAAAAGTAGATTTTTTAAAATGTTATTTTCGTCTTGATAGTTAATGATAAAAATTTTCAGCTTTTACTTGATACAAATGACAAACAATACAGGTCATTATCACGGAACAAAAAAGTTTTAAATCCCAGAACGTGGAAACAGATTGAACGCATGAAAAGTTTCGTATTTTTTACTCTTGTGAATATCTAACTAAAAAGTTTTTTTTAATCGAATCGTTTATAATGTTCTGACCTGAATATGATAAAGAAAGGAATGGTGGTGTAGGAAATTACATAAGACGTACATAAGATTAGGTTGGATTATGTAGTTTTCATAAACCCAAAATAAAGGTATGGAATTCCTCCTTTTTATGTCTTCGGCATTGTCTGATTTTGATGCTGACAAGGCGAAAGGAGAAACTTATGGTTGTGTAAGATAAAACGTACATGACCCGTTGGCTTTCACGATTCTTCCTGTAATCTTTCCTGAGCTCACCCGTTTATTTTCTAGACTTTTGTTGTATGAAGTTCAGAACCGTTAGTTCCGCCTGAAATGACTATATGCAGTGGAAAGAGAGTTCTTGTATGGAAATCTTGACATCATGATTTTCAGCGAGTAGATGATAGGCCTGCTGACAAACTGATGAAATAATAATAAAAGAGAATATTCGAATAACGTTATGTTTGCAGTGTTGGGAAGGGCGAGGCGACTTAATGTATTTAAGGAAAGCCGCAGCCTTATTTCAAACTTGTTGTTCAGGATGATAATGAGTTCTTTTCTATTAAGTTTTTGTTTGTTTGATCAAATACACAGTTTTTGCTTCGTAGAGAACCTTTTTACGAACATATTAGAGCAACGAAAGGATAGTTGAAGGATGCGTAGAAAAGATAATAATACCTTAATAAAAATCATACCCATTTCGTCATTAAGCCTATGCGGCATCCTTTTATTCGTATGGTGGTGTTTAGACTTGCTTCAAGCTAAAGCTTTTCTCGTATCTCATTTCATGCTATTATTACATTCTAAAAGAGAACGCTTTTCTTTCCAGCAGAGAATACTAAGATAGATATTTCTTGATGTCATACAGTCTCAACCTGAGAACCTGTCGCGTAAAGTAAAAGTTAAAATGTTTTCACTCTTTCACTTGAAGATATGACTGAATACCTAAGATTGGAATGGTTTTCATTTGCCAAAATTTGTCAGCATGCTGCTGCTCACATTAGTTCTATAGAATTAGGGAGTAATGGAAGCCTTCCTAGTATTTTAGGCCGGGTTGAACTTTCAAGTTTTACGGGTTGAGCTATACTGTGTAAACTTTCGAAAGTGTATGCTCGTCTCGCATCTTAGCATGTCATTTTGACATTACTTCATCAGTCTTATAGAGATAAGTCAATGTAGTGTGAATTCGAGGCAAAATTCGCTTGGCAAGAACTGAAGAAACGGCACAAATCGCATGTACTTAGCTAGAACGCTTTTAAAAGTATTTAAAAAGTGGATTACACATTTTACCTTGTCTTTATGTGGCATAATACTTTGTGTTGGAAAAAGCAGTTTATGTAAGAGGTCCGCTTTTATGTAACAGAATTTTAATGTATGTAAATCACGCAGTTTGTACAAAACCTCTTAATACGAAGGCATAGACGAAAGCTATATTATAT
>JAANSQ010002128.1:0-12770 GCA_036850885.1 Lepidocyrtinus dapeste | reverse complement strand
ATCACTTTTTGGAGCAGAACCTGCTTATCGAGATTGATACCCCCCTTGTTAGTTTCGTAAAGCTCAAAAATTTTGAATGGATAATACATAGATAGATAAATATAGTTGGTTTGTTGATCATCAATGGTAAATTGAATATAGTGATGAAAACTCATACTTTAATGGGTTATGTTACTATATGATTTAGCTACCAAACTATACGGTACCTTTTCCTTTCAATTTTACTCATGATTTTTTATGACATGATTTACTAAATCAGTCCTGAAGAACAAGACGATTATCTAATAACCTCCTACTATTACTTTATTGCTACCGCGACGGCAGTCATTTCTCTGTCGTTGTTGAAGTTCTTTCTATTAGTACTGCAGGACTGACCTTTCATTACCTTTTTCTTTAAACGATGAAAACCTTCGAAATGATTTATTACCCAATGGCATTAAATATAATTATTCAAACCGTTCTTAAATGCCAATTTAGCTTGATCGACCACAAAGAGATCAAGACCAATCGATCTTGATAAAATAAAAGCTTTGAGTATTAGGTTTATATTTTTTTGAAAATATTATACAAACAAAATTTCCTAGGGTTGTTATATGTACAAACTACTGGTATTTTAATAGTTGCCTGCATCTTGCCAATTTAGCTTGATCGACCACAAAGAGATCAAGACCAATCGATCTTGATGGAATAAAAGCTTTGAGGATTAGGTTTATATTTTTTTGAAATTATTTAAACAAACTAAATTTCCTAGGGTTGTTATATGTACAAACTACTGGTATTTTAATAGTTGCCTGCATCAATGTGTAAAGCAAGCATGTACATTAAGTTAGCTTAATAGTACTAACCAGTTAAAATTTCTATCTTAATAGAAATTCATTTTCTCTTGTTGGCCACTCAACAACCATGATATGATGATAGTATTAATTTATGCATCTGAATTGCCTAGATAAGCAATTTATTGTTTAAATTCCAATTTATTGATAGGTTTAGATGTATTCGGAACAGGAAAGACGAATAAAGCATAGATCCTTAAGTCTTCCTGACGGACTCCCAGTGTGTGCGTCCTGAGTGCACCACTTTACAGCATATCAGAGAAACATTAAAAACGACCATAACAGTCATAATCCTATGCAAGTACTGTTCATAGAAATCGGGTACTAAGTATATAATATTCTCAAATATGTATCTAGAAACGTGAGGTCGAATTTAAACCTCGTATGTCACCATATGTATAATTGAATTAACATGGAGAAACAACGATTATGACATGTTTAGGCAACATGAAGTTTTGAATGTGTGAATCATCAATCTCCTCGTACCACACTTGTTCGACTCCAGTCAAGTTTACTCTGATCAAAATGATCTTGGATTTACCCTACTCATTCCTATTACCAACCTCATATTTAATAACCCTAACAAAAACAACTTCCTCCATTGAGACACTGCTTGATCCTTTTATTCTAATATACCGCATTTAGAATAGGTATGTAAAATATCCAAGCGTACCCATATTCTTTGTAAATTGACTTTACACGATATCTTCTTCGTGCACATTATGAGGACTTACAAGAAGGGATCATTGCGGCTCGCATCTAATCATACATCAACGTCACTTTCCATTGAATTTACTTTTATTGTAGCTTGTGTTTGGGTTTTCTTTTATTCCTTTTTACTCATCTAACCTTTTAATTTTAATATTTCTACTGCGTCTTTTTCTAATGACAGCTCCTATCAACAAATGAAACATTATAAATACTGGGTTTTATTGTTTGTAATGTTATATTTTACTAATACTTTTGCAGGAAAAAAAATTTATATTAAAGTCATTATCTTATACGCAAAAGCTTCTTAAAATCTTGTTGCAATCGTATCAGAGTTGTTTTAAAAGCATTTCATTGACACTATCGCATAATTACCCTTACTTTGAATGAAATTGGATATTTTACAGAGCGTGCTTCCTTTCCAATAACTCTAAATTTTTTATCCCCCATTTTATCACGTGGTGAGCGTAAAACTAATCAAAAAATAGCTCTAAGGTTAGAAATTTGATTTCCTTTCTAAACCGAGTCTTCCCTTTTTGAACTTATTGAAACAAGAAAAGTTTTAATCCTTTTGCTGGTACACATGATCTTATTAACATTGTTTATGATTGTTATTGTTTGATGTTAGTGAGCAGGTATAATTCAGTCTCCTGTCTTTCATCATCATCATTTGATCATAATCTTTCAAAAGATTACATATTTCCATATAAGAAGCTCATCTTAATTTACATATCAAACACTATACTCAGATCAGCATCAATCTCGTTTCTTTAGAGATAAATAGAAGGTTTTTACCATAGCATATTGCATTGTAGTGATGCCCCTAACTTTATATTTGTCTCATTTTAGCTTGTTTTCCATCTCTTAGCAACATACTAGTGCATCCAAAATAAGTTTAGTGGTGCATATATGTGTATTTGTTAGTCTCCTGCAAACTGTAAGATAATTTCCTACCATTATAAATGTAATATCATATCTTGTTCAATTTTCGCATTGCATTTTCATTTTTGGCAAATTGAGACAAACCTCATTAATTTTTACAGAAAAGATTATTGCAAATAAATAACATTACTTTTGACATCACAATGCTTCCATAACACAAAAAAACTCTAAAAGGAGCCTAGTACCCATCATCATCTCCATAATCTTGTAATTTATCTAGAATAGGCACCTGCTACTATTCTTGCACTCTGGAGCGGAGCGTCGTCATTGTGATAAGAATAGCTATGATGTATTTTTCATGAATTTTATGCGTCTTCACTTTTCCCTCAGCATTATGTACACACATCCTTTTACTCTCTCAGGTTCTGTCAAAAATATAAAGAATGGATGTATTCTCTCTATCTCTTCCACTCTCACTTTGCATGGGATTCATTAGAATGTCAGGATATTTGCATAAATGTCTCCTATTTAATGATAGTCATGTATGGTAGTAATGATGACGAAGGCGAAGGACTTTATTTTAGCTAAACTCATGTCACTCAGCCCATTTGAATACACTTGCATGGCATTACACTTGTAATCGTGTATCGTGAGAAATGAGCTCCTCTTCAAAAAGTAAAGGATTGTGATAGATAAGAAATAAAAGGGGAGAAGGACGAACAATACCGAATATATTTAATATTCAAATATATCGAATAAGCCAAAAAAAGAAACCACAAGATGGCTTCGAGTTTATTTGTATTTATGCCTTGATTCTTAATGATCTTTTTAAAGTGCAATGAGTATCCTTGTAAATATGTTTGTGCTGATACTTAGTAAAAGAAACCAAGCGTCAACCGACTCGTTGAAAAAATGTTTTCTCATGCAAATTTTACTCATTGAAATAACTTTGAAACTGTGTGCAACAATGTTGAGTATCAATGATTAACTCACATTGATTATTGCTAAAATAATTCTTTAACCCTCTTTTTCATCCATCCCGGTGTTTTTTTTTATTCATTCCCATAAATGTTCTTTGCAATAATCATAGAAAAATCGGAACAGTCGGCTAGACAGGTAGATCAATAGATGTACAGACAAGGTAAGAAAGATGTGTAAAACTGCAAAGCAACATTTTCGGATCGCGTAACATATCGTGCGCATTTAGCTTGAGAGAGGAGTAATGATAACCATCATGATGTTCAGGAGGAGAATGATGATGATGATCAGAAGCAGAAGATCACCCGGTGCGGTACATTAAAACATCATTGAGAACTCAATGAATATTCCATTCGTATAACAGAGAATAATCATCAATCTTACAAATATGGTGAAAGAATCAGGATTGCCTTAATCCCATAAATTGTACTCTTCGGCAGTTCTTGATTCCTTATAGAGTCGGCACCTTGCTCTGCTTGCACTCAATAAATTAAGTCAAAACCTATGGGCAAACGTGTTTACTGCTAAAAAATATGTTTTCTAAACGCTCGGGCAGTATTATAAAAAAAAGATGATCATCTTCTTGGTAGGATGATGAAAAAAGCATCAACGCTTCTTATGTAATAGTATTCTCAATAGATCAATCCTAAGAAAGAAACAAAGTAGTTTTTATAGTATGATACATACATAACCTCATAACCACAAAAACGATAAATTCCATCTGAGGAAAAATCAAAATGTAATAGCTGATGTGCTAAGAATTGAATATTACAAACGGATCGGTTTTTTCAATTGATCCAAGCTCACTGATTTTTCACTATCCACCTGTAATTCCTGTAAATAGCCAAGTTTGCCAACGAATATTGTTCCTGTGGCTGGTGAGAGCGGCTTGTGGTATGCAGTAATGTTTTTGGTACACGCGGTAATAATATTCATTTTCTTGAGAAAAATATTATGATTAGCTACTTAGTATTCTAAAGAAGCTACTAGATGATAAATGTTTTGTTAAAATATGGTTTAAATTAGATGATTGGAAATGGAAATATCTTGAACATAAAAAATATTCATTGTTTATGCAATATTGTAGCGCTAAAATGACGTAAAACGGAGTTTTTCTATTTTCATTTGTGATAGCCTTAGTCAATCCTGACTATTAAAAAAAAATTTCTCAGATAGTTTTTCCATGCTCACTTTCATAGGAAAATCAATCGATGTTGCACGAATTTCAGAAACCAAGGGCAAAACCTGCCCATATGTTAACTTCTTTCTCTGTTTTATAGAATACCATTGGAGACATCATCAAGGCTGACTTAAAATACACTATTTAAAGTATAATGCGGTTTGTGCCTGCAAGAAAAAAGGCCTCCTTTAGTTTTGAATTAATTTTGACATGCATAGGCAGCTCATTTAATCTATGGGGAGGTAATAAGTATAGTAAAAGCAGCTTTTCTGACCATTTGTGGTGGCCTCCAACCAATTTACAATGGACCACATAAGGGACCTTTTTCATCACACAGGGTATGGTGATGAACAATTTTTCATTGTTCACTTGTGGGTTGACTTTTAGCTTTACACTTTCTTCACATTTTCCCAGTACATCCAACCTGATTCATTTTTTATAAATTTTTCTAGCAAACGATGCCTTTTTACACTGTTTGCTAGAAAAAAACTGTCGAATTCATTATTTTACTCACAGCTTTCTTCTCAGGGTATAAATTCTTTTCCGTAGTAAAGGAATTTATTTTCTTTCCAGGCAGCGTTAAACTAAGTTACTTGTAGAGTTTGTACAAGTAGCAGATTCGTTAATTTATAAGGTCAATGGGATAATAAAGGAAGGTGGTTCAAAGAAAATATCAAATACAACAAGTGTCGTGTCATGGATTGCCTGAGTTATTTTCAAACCCCACCCTTGATATAGTTTTGTTGACCCAATACAGGTTAGCGCATCATGAAAGGGTCGTCTGCTAGCTTAAATTTTTGTAGATAGGAGCTTTTTAGAGCGATCAGTGACAAGCAAAAACAGGAATAGAATTTACATAAATTTTAAAGGTTCCTCTTGGAGCGTTCTTAATACACAAACACTCTGGCCAACATACATATAGCCAGAAACTTTTAAAATTCGTTGAAACTCGTGAAATATTGAACGTTTCCATATACGGAGCGTAGGAAAAAATGAAATGTTTGAAGATCGTTTTAAAATGGAAAAGTTAGTACGTCAGAAACCATATGAAATTGAACTGCACCAACAGCATATGTACGACTTTTCCAAAGATTGAATCAGATTAATTCCGTTAAAAGATGAAGTAATAGCGCACCACTCGCTGACTAAAATATTATCAATTTCGATCTGAATCTTGAGGCTTTAAAGAGACAGACGTGAGCGTTTAGTAAATTACTATTGAAGTTGACCAAGCTCAACTGATCATAAAACTTGTTCAAAAGAGTATACCAATTTTCTGGTGACATAGGATCAATGATTTGTTAAACAACACATGCATTCATTACCCCACGGTTTTTCAGAGTGATAGTGATAATTCCACACTGATACTATTCCTGAAGTTCCATCCCGACCTGTTTTGAAAAGATAGCATCATAAGATTGCGGACAACCACTGAGAATAAGATTCTTCCATTAAAGTCGAAGCAATCAGTAAATGTCAGGAGGTAAAACGGATTGGGGTAACAGACAATAATAACAATAGAGAGCATCGAGATTATTTGTATTGGTTTGAGAAGTGGTCAAAAATGTCCAGATATGTAATAATAAGTCCATTCACTCAAGTCATTCTAATTGAGAAACCATAAGTAGAAGCACTCTAGAGGAAGTCTGGAAATGTTTAACACAATTGAAATTATTGAAAATTCTATTGACAACAAAAACTATAAAAATAAAATATATAAAAATATAAAACTTTAGTAGCTCCGCATTATATAATTTAAATAAAAATTTAACGTAATAATTCAATTAAAGCTATAATAATATGTAATCATTATAAACCTTAGTTAGGCCCTTTGTTCATACGAAATTTCCTATTCTTCTTGGCGAAATTCAAATATGTAAATATATATCCTCTATACGTGAATGTTTAAAATGTAATTTCGCAAATTATTTATTTTTACCAACAATATGCATGTTTAAGTTGTGCTTGTAAGAGTCTTCAAGTTCAGCTTCATCTGTGAGCCAGTGTTTGTGGGGCTAAAGTCTGCTCTATTTAAAGTGCATTAAATGATGCGAAAGTATCCTTAGGCAATATCAGAGAAACCTTCGAGAATCGAATGGGAAGGGGCAGGAATAATTGAAATTATCATTGTCGTCATCTACTCTCATCATCACGACGCATGATCTCATTCAATACTTTAGCGCAATGATTGGAAAATTGTACGTGTTTAGTCATCTCATCTCTTTTCTTTTCTACTTTTGACCTGTGGGATTATAAGCGCACAAAGAATTATAAAAAATCTAAAGTTCGTACTCTGACTGTTATCCTAGAGGAAAAACTCTACTCTGGCGGTCCTCTTCACTCCTGGCGTCCATCCTGATAGTTTTTGTTACCTTTGTAATAAGTAATTCGGAAGCGATTTGTTTCTACTCAGCTTTTTCACATCATTGCGTCTTCAAAACAAAACTCAGTCCAGCCTTCAGATTTAGGAAAGAGATTGTAGAAAAAATGATGCAACATGCAACTGAAATTTAAACGTCTTGTAGATATCTTAAATCACTGCTTTCATAATTTGTTGTATCATTGACGAAGAATACCCTCTTTATTATTAGTTTGCCATCAAAGTATTCCTCCTTCAAGCTGAAGCTCAATGATTTGACCAAAACAAATATTATTTTGGTCTTGATATCAGTCAGAATTGTTTTTAGTACAGCGTCATTACAACTAATCATTATTTCCATATAACTGAATCAATTACAGATATAGAATTTGTAACAATTTATTTTACTCAGTCATAGAAACCTTTTTATGGACATTGAAGAAAAATCAGTATCGCTATAAATAGGATTACTTGAACTTTCTTATGGAATTATTCAATACGAAGATTTCATTTGGAGATCCTCCCTCTATTTCTATTTGTCTTATCATCTGACTAAGCGTAAGCTAATTTTCTGTTGAATCATGATGATCTTGTACTACCTCTCTCCTTAACATAAATTTGAGCCAGATGAAGTAACCGAATTAACCAGAGGAACATGGCCCTACTTACTTACGAATGTTGAACTAATGGTGACGTATACAGTAGCCAGAGTAAAATCCTTTTCATTCATAGAGGAACTACTTTTGGAGCGAAAACCTTCGGACTTTTAATACGTCTGAGAATTTCTGCCGGTTCATCGCCACGCATTAAGTGGAGTAAAGAGTTAGATGATCTTCCCAAAAGATTATGAAGTAATAATAACAACAACAATGTGTACTTATTAGTGACTTCAGTTCGCCCCACTTTATACATGTGAACCCTTTAATCCATAATTTGCCTAATAGGATTTAAGAAAAAGTCCGATCTCATGATGAGCTGCTACCTCGCCATTCACCAGTAGAGACGATTATTGATAAGGTATTTTCAAAATGACCAATGAATATAGGTTTTTCTCGGAATATACACATATGATCTAGATAAACGTTTAAAGTTAGCATAATACTTTAAAGAAATCCTTTACCACGATAAATCATGTAGTGACGTTGTCTTAATACGGAAGGTGTAATAGGAAGTCATGCAACACCATTTGCTTGAAATAAAGCTCCTAGTAATCCTAATCTCGGAGACTTGAGTATAAGTACTCTGGGATGATGAAGCATGTTCACTCACGACCAATTTATTTTAGCCCGCAATGAAATGTACACTCACAAAACTTGAACAGCTTCAAATTTATTTAGAAAGAAAGCTGTTAATACAGTTTCAAATACGTAGCAGATAACGTATTTGAAGCGGGTACTTGTTTAAGCTAAATTAAAGAGCTAAACCACGATTTGTTGGCATAAAAACTTTACCTTCGCCATCTGCCTCAGAGGTTGATCTAAAATACTGTATTTTTCGTCATTTTGAGCACAAGAGCTTTCTATCATCATATTATATAGCAACTATCATAAGCCATAGGTTCTCATGTACAAAATCATCCAAATTTGACCCCTGACGTCGGGCGTTGACAAGTCGTCTCCATCATCCCATGTACTCATGTACCAAATTCGTAACCAATCGGTCCAAATGATCAAGAGTGATTGAATAAACGGACGGACAGACTGACAGACGTATCAAAATCAATACTTAGCTACGCAAGCACAGCTACGTAATAATTATATTTGTTTCAGATATATTTTCGTTTACCAGGGCCTTGCGTGCAAAAGAAAGGTTAGTAAATCTACTCCAGCCGTTTTTATAATCGTAAGATTAAACCCTCACTTTTTTCGAATTATATCAATGGCATTATCTAGCTTCTGGTTTAACGCATCGTGCTTCTGCTGCGCATTTAAATTTTTCCGACTCATGTGAAACAAGCCACTTCTACGACGCTTGGAATGAAGTTTGTTTGCATCAGTATTAAATGTTAACCTTGAAGTGCTCACAATTAAATGTAACATAAGTGACATACTTTTGATGATTTTTAAACCAACGATGGAGAAATATTTCAATATTTCCTTCTTCCAGTGACGACGTCATTGCTTTATTGATATATTTTCGCAAAGGCTATTGAACATTTTATTAAAATATCTTATTCATTTTAGTGTATTTACAACGCAACTCACAGACTAATGGAAGTCGAGGACGTATCCGTATTTATTGTCTGGACTTGACTGCAAGTTGTAAAGATGTGTATCTATTGCAAACTACAAGGAATTTTCTTGTTTTTTGTTCCATCTTTAGTTTTTTTGCTTCAGACGGGAATTATTGTTAGACTGATCGCATTATAGTTGTAAATAAGGAATACACTACACATAATTTATACGCTCTAAGTTCCTCCAAATAAGGAAAATCCCATGCTTTTCCTGATAACAATGGGCAATGGCAGTAAGTATGAGTATGCATAAACTACAACATTTTAAAAACTTCTCAATTTGGAACAGACGCAACTGATTCATATTTAGATTTGAACCGCTGAAGTTGTTAAGGAAAGCCTTAAATAATCCGTATTTTTACTTAAATAAAGTATCTCAGCGAAAACCTTCGCTAAAATTAATTTCTTACTAAAATATTCTCGAGTACCTTTTCATCACCGGAAGGCCGTTCTACTGCAGCAAACTAAACTGCTGAATGATTGAATTGTAGCAAATCTTCACTGCAGCGTTGCATATGTTTAAAATATGTTACTTTTTTACTAACTACTTCATACAGGAGATTTCATCAATAATTATAAAAACCGTAGCTAATTTTGTTTGTTTCACTTCCGCCCCTCGTAAAACTTCACGTTGTTGAGCGTTAAAAGACAGGAAATTATTTGAATGATGATGGCTTGATACTTCTGGGATGGTCATGATGACAGCTACAAGCTACACGAGCAGGAGTGTCAGAAGCTAGTATGCAACCAAGCATGTGTAAATCATTGTTTGCTCGTCGCAGAGAAATCGCCTAGTTTGATTTTATACCTTTCTAAAGAACACCTCTGTTTGGTGCTTCATTACACCTCGAAACTTTGCGTAAGTCTTTTTAAGAAACCAAGTAGTTTACCTGCCCTTATTTTTTACCTGCCAACCTAAATCACCATTGAAATTCAAATTTTAGAAGCCCTTCATTTTTGCGTATCTTCTGTTTTTGATTTGTTCCCATTTGCGAGCAGTATTTTGCGTTTTATACACTTGATTCGGATTTGTTGCCTGATTAATCTAACTATAGTAAAAAATTAAAACCAAAACATATTTTCAATACTTCCAATCAAATTCTGGCATTGCACAAGCTTTTGCTTGGAAAATGGAGGAAGATGTTTATTTTCAAGCCGTCGTACCTTTAGTCGATATTTACTATAAAAACAAGTCATTTTTTATCTACCTACTTGCTCTTCCTTAGTTACCCACACACTTTTTATAGGATTAACATGCGCAGCAATCAGAGAACACGACAGTAGCAAATAAAGCTTAAGTTTGCCACTTGTTATCTTTTCTTTTATCACCACTCGCAATATACTTGCGTGCACACAACCCATCTAAAAAATTCAGTGTCTGCAAAGCCTGTGAAAAAACTAGGTACATAAATAATGCATATGTACACGAGTTTTCAACTGCTAATGCATTCATGCCGAGTCTGTTGAGGCGGAGCAATCACAGTCTATCAAAACAGCAAGTTCGGTAAAAACAAAAGCTAAGGTGGTTTTTTGCATTCAACACACTCTTGCATTGGTTGATTCCATCTTACTGCTTCTTATTTATATTTCTTATGAATAGGAGTGCTTGAAATTTTGTTGTAATACTTGCACATATTTAGCAAAATGTATTTTTCTATGCATGAACAAATATAGAAGTAATTTTCATGCAAGCCATCATGAAAGGAATGTAATATCTTCATATTCAAAAAGTAAACCATCAAATTTTGCTTCTATAATTTGGCATTTTGGAGTTTCGTGGACCTGTGTACATTTCAAAAAAATGTGCCTTGTTTGAGAAGCCTCCGCCTTTGTCTAATCCTGGTTTTTTTTATTGACCTGGTGGATTGTTTACGTGGATGATTTAGTCCCGCTTCAGACTTACTCATATTTTCCACAGAAGTTAGCACCTTAAAAGTTCACTGGAAGTACAACACTTTTCACCAGATATAATTCTTCGACAAGGAAATTGGGTTGATACGTTTCTAAGAAAGGAAACGTACTCCGAGTTTTCTGGCAAAGTACACAGTAGTCGATGTAAAACATGGAAACTAATCTGGGATAAGATTGAAAACCGGTGTTACGCAACACGAGGCCACAGAAAGATATAGTAATAAGTGTGAATCTTATTTAAAAGGGCGGCGGCATTTAAGCTCTGAAGAGTTATAAAAGTCCCAGTTGATTTTTGTTTATTTTTTTTACAATAGAATCCATTTTAGTTCTTGACTAGGTACGCTTATTCATAGAAAAAAACTTTTCTCTTTTCATGTTATTCATCAATTTCCTTATCCATAATTTCTATCTAAAATGGTGCTAGCGTTAATACAAAAAAGGCTTGCTCGAGAATTCTCTGTGTGCAGCAATTGTAATCCGGACTGCAATCGTTAATCCTTTTGCTTGACATTTCCCGTTTAAATTGAAAAAGCGACACCGTCTTCGCCTTCTGCATTTTTCATAGAGAAAATAAGTTTTAAACAATGGACTCATCAAAGATCGCTATAATAAGCCTCTTAGGCTACTTAAAACAAGGGAAAAACAATGCATAGAATTTCAATCATTATAATCAGCCGCAGTGGAAGCAGCAAGTAAATATTACAACATAAGGGAGGGAGATTCGAGACAATGCAAATGACTTCTTCCCTACCATGTTTGCACCACCCTTACGTAATGAGTCAGTTACTTTGTCATTACCTGCATTTTACCTTATCTACTTGACTACTTGTTTCATGGTTCGCACAAAGTTTTCCAGGGATTAAAAAAAGGCGTTTAAACCATGATCATAGATAACAGATGGATTCATATGGTTAAAGTGGTAAAACTTTGCCTTAGTAGGTAAATATATCTTAAACGTTTTCTATAAATATTTTACACTGTTTGTGTAATTCAGCTCATTCATTTAGAAATGTAAGGGAAACTTCTTGCCTACCTACTATACTTTTGGATTAACGTCTTGGTAGACGTACGCTAACGTTACTAAATTGTCGTGAATAAATGAGGAAAACTAAATGACTTGTTGATGTGTCGAATTCATCTCATTCCGATCTCTGAAATTCCTCCTATCGGTTCATACGTAATTCAGAAGTCAAGTAACGATGTATTTAAATTTTGCTTATCTTTCTAACATATTTGGCTGACTTTCTGCTCAGCTTGTGCCTTTCTATTGTAAAATGCAAACGGAATTTTTTGTTAGTGGCAGGCGTTGTTCCTTTCTTTACATCTTTATCAATATTGTAAGGTGTTGGTCTTGATCGATACTAGATTCATTCTAGATTACTGATAAACATCCATTTTAGAAAAAAGGAATTCTTGATAATGGTGACACGGAGAATCAATGCTCAATCAAAAGTATTTAAGAAGTATTTAAGGGCATGTAAGTAGGATAAAAGGTTATCTTATCTGTGAACAAAGTATAAAAAGTAAATGAGTGAGCCAGTTACGTTTGATAGGTGGTAACATTTGCAAGCAGCAACATTTAAATCCAACTCTAAGGCCATATGTGCACAAAAATTTTAAACCTTTTGTGAGGGATATGAACTTCTTTGGAGTCTCACCATGCTGCTATGTATTATACTTGATATT
>JAANSQ010002127.1:0-12773 GCA_036850885.1 Lepidocyrtinus dapeste | reverse complement strand
GAAAATGTAGGAGGAAGAAGTGTGCTATTTCTGGATTTATTTACTTCTTTTTTTTCTGGCAAAATTAGATCTGTTTTCGTAAAATCTCCAAAAACGGGACCCAAAACTTATTGTAGGAGGTATGGTTTTTTTTCTTTTCATGGAGGGAAATGTTTGCAACGTTTGCCCAAAATAGATTCTCGTATAAATAAGCTGTACAAAAAACTACAAATTCTTTCGTAAAAGGCAAAACTATTTACCCTAAAAAGTTTTTCATTTCCATAATCCTCGCTTGAATATAGCAAACATGCATCTGAACAAACATCAACTTCCTGTCAAAATCCTAGCGTATCGTCCAAAAATAACTAATGTAGTGGTAACCGTATTCCTACTTTGGTACAAAAAGTTCTATATAACTGAAACGAAAATACACAAAATAGACTTTCCAATTTTGCTCTTCTGTACCTAACTGAGCTTTGCTTCCAGACAAATCGAGAAAAAAAAACGGCATTCCGTAGTTCCAAAAAGCCAAGGACTGATAAAGAAGTATTTTTGGTAGCGTTATACTTACATCTCTGTTTACAATATGTGGAGAATCGAACAGAAATGGGTAAGCTTTTATTCACTGCGTAGGAAGCTTTTTTTCAAAGAATGCTAAAAATAGACCCAAAATTTTTATATAGACCATACAAGGTAAAATAAATATCATGGGGAGCTTTGTATGTCTAAAGCCTAGTTCATGGAATCGTTTAATTATGCTCATGTGGAAGCTGATGGAGAATCTGGAAGTGTAGAAGCTTCCTAGAAAATAGTATTTTCTCCGCGTGTGTGTCGAATTCTGAGCTAAAATGAAATTCATGAGGAAGAAACACTTCTATATAGCAGTGATGATCGCCATACTTTAACCTATTTACATTCTAGCACTCATTTTTTATCCCAAGCGTTCTGATTTTCTAGGGTATTGCTCTTTCATCTAGGTGTAGAAGGTTGGAGAAAACGTCCAAGGAAAAACCAAAGCGATAGAGAGTAAAAGAGGACAAAGAGGTACTCGAGGTTGACATAATAATTACGTTATGGGTTAATACGATCGTACAAAATTAGTTTATATTTTGCAAAAAAAATGACAAGCAAATGAGATGGCCGTTTGTAAGCTGTATTTTCCAGAACAAGGAATAAGTTAACTGCTTACTTTTTCTGCTTGATATGTTTCACAAAAGTGGTTTAAAGGGAAGAAGGTAATCCTTTAGCTGGTGAATGTACTTATGTATATACAAGATTATACGAGTTTATGGACCACGTTGCTCAGCATGCGACTTCGTTACTAATCTGCCATTATAATGCGTACCAGTTCAAGGCCTGTTTTTTTATTTTTTGGTTTATTTTTAGCCAGCGCTAAAGGTCACAGTTGAACCAAGGGAATAAATAATTTGAATTGTAAACAATGGTGTTTTCTTCCATAATAAGAAATTCCAGTCTTGTGTATAAGTTGTAATTAAAATCCAAAAATAGAACGATAAGTAACTGTCACGGTTAGATTCTCTTTATTATAAAACAACAATAACCAGTTTCATTCATGTCATAACATTTATGTGGGGCAATTTTAGGAAAAATCTCGACAAAGAACTCGCTGAACATGATGAAGCTTTTTTTGTTAGGTTCAGTCATAATGGGTCCTATAGACCCTATCATCCGGTCTATTTTTAGCATATTTACCTGGAAGTCAAGTTGAGCTGGAAATTGTGTTCTGATATTGTTCTGACCTATTTAAAACGGTACACGAGCCACAAAGAGTTTCTATATTCGATAGGTCAAATGGAAAAAGGAAAAGCAATAGCTTCAAAGATAATATTGGATCAGTCACAGAATACTTCATTATTGGAGAACAAATTACTTCTTTCTATGGGCTTATTTTGCTCATTACTGCGTATTGACTTTTTAATTACGTTGATCTTTTTGTTTGTGCCTGTGTAATTCGAATTTAGTATAGCTTTCTGTGTATCTACTTCATGCTAGTAACTAGGTTTCAGTACAACTGGAATCATCTCTGAACTTTTTTATGGCTTCCAGAAATAATGAAACCAGGATTTAGGAATGAGGAAAGGGTTTCCCATTAGTAACTAATTCGAGTGTTTTAGATTCGCTGAAAATAGCTGCGAACGAACTTATTTTCGCTTGTGTTTAATTACTAAAAGGACAAGCAGCTTCTATGATTTTCTAAACCCGATTTTCTGTTGTACTGGGAAGTTCTATGAATGATTTAGCTTTAAAAAACGAAATTCTGGCTACTACACAGAAAGCCCTTTTTTATTTAACAGAAAATATATATACGATGACTATGACTCCATGTTACCATGACTCTGACCTTATAGGACTTAGGGATGAGAATCCTAATTTTATACAAGAAAGTGTTGAACGGTCGTAATACTAGAGAAGCACTAATGAAACGCTGGTTTAAATATGTTTAGACTTCCATGCTCTTTGACTTATTACTTAAGGGTCAAATAAAGACATAATGTTTAAATAGTATGAAATCCATATGTATATATGAACCATAATTTATTTAAGTCAAGCCTTTACTTATATGTCTCATTGTAGTGTATTAATCGATATGACCAATATTCAGGCATGACTCATTTTACTAACGATTTCACTTAACTTAGTACTTACATAATTGGTTAAATTATCTAGACGATTTGCGATTTTGTATTTTTAGAGATGTCTCAATTAGTTACACAATATTGTGAAAAGTCATGACAAACTTACTAAGCTTTTGTAGCCATCTGACCAGCACTAGAAACTTACGTAATGTAACTTTTTTCGTTCTGAATAATTTAGTATGTTTTACGTTGTATTGTTATTTATTCGTTCGTTAAACTCTCTATTTTGCATCATTCAAGTAAAAAGGATGTCCAAATAATGAAATTTTTTGTATATGTAGAAGTTCAAACTTCCCGAGTGTTCGTGAAGTGGAGTATGCATGTTTTAGAGTGAAAGGAAGGTCGGTAATCTGGCGAAAAGTTTCATTTCTTAGTATGTAGTTTAACAAGTTAGAGATGAAGGTACATATGTAAATATTACTTTTATATGTTGTAAAGCAAGAAATTTTGTTTTCGTAACGACCTCTTCCTGTTTCCTTTCCATATTAGGTTCTTCTTTTGCTTCAATAGCGAATCAACCTTCTATCCAAATATTTTTGAGTAATCATGATCATACAAATCAAGGATCAACAGAATATTCTATGGGAAAATACTAGCAGGAGAGAGAGCGATAATTTACTGTTCATTACAAGTTCGAGTAAAGTCTGGAAAATTTAGTAAGATCTCATAATTTACTATACTAGTCAACAATTTGATCAGGCACCTAGAAAATTCATGAAAAGACGAGTTCTCACAAATATGTTACATATGATTATGTAAAACGTGGAGTTAATTATCTTCGACAGCTAGTAGAAAGGAAAGGTGAAAAATGAAGTTAACTTTTCCTAATTCAACGCTTCCAGAGTAATTCGCGCAATTCCAAGCAGTGTCCTGTATTTCCCTTAGTTTCTCTCTCTCTCTCTTTCAAACTATACGTATTTTGTCGTAGTTTCATTTAGCATATTACTATCACTGGAGCTGCAAAAAATCCTGGTGAAAAAGAATTCTTTCCAATAAAGCAATCCTTACCTCCTACCTTAGCACACGACCTACCTCCTCTCTACTCTAGTATGCTTGAGATACT
Organism: Lepidocyrtinus dapeste; assembly: GCA_036850885.1. Classification (NCBI taxonomy): domain Eukaryota; kingdom Metazoa; phylum Arthropoda; class Collembola; order Entomobryomorpha; family Entomobryidae; genus Lepidocyrtinus; species Lepidocyrtinus dapeste. The sequence continues at coordinate 9,074 of JAANSQ010002127.1, read as the reverse complement.
AAACTATTATACATAAACAGCCTACATCGACTTTTCCCTTTTTTACCCATTTATGCTCTTTTCTCTAGTTCCACAACAACTTTGACTCAAGCCCACCATGAGAACTGGGAGAAAGTAAAAACCTATAGTGACGGTGCGGTAGAGAAAGCTTCTTTCGTTTACCACTATTTTCCAGTATATTTGGCATGATCGTGTTTCGTCTTCTCACTACTCACTCGCTCACTTCACAAAAAGCTTTTCCTTCTGTCCTGGTAGCTGCAGCAGTCAGTTTAAGAAGGTCCACAGGCTCAGCCGGTTCTGTAAAACAGTCTGTGTTTTATAAGCAGTACACACGGATAAGTAGTAGTTTCCAATTTTTTAAAACTTTAATTAAAACACTTTTCATTCAATATCCAATAGGAATCAAACTCTTTTGCCAAAAATAAGTAAAATTTTAGTTAATTTATTAATCAAGACATAAGCTGAAGCTTATTGTCAATTTGCAAATTTAGAGATTAGCAGGCCAGCGCTGGCGAGGACCTGGCTTTTTTTTGTCTTACGAAGTTCTTCTATACCATACCACACGTGTTTTATAAGTATACTCATACCTTCTGTCGTCTGAAAAACAAGAAAGAACGCGCACGACAAACTGACCGTTTCTCCTACAAAAAAAGCTCTTTTATAATAAATCGAGTTCGGATTAGAAATCCGTTCGTTGGTGCTTTCTCAAACGGATAAACAAACATTTCCTGGTATTTATCTTCACTCGTTGTACGGGATGGATGTGTAGTACAAATGATAGCACATTGTGTAGTTTGATAACTTACAAAGTACTTATTTTGTTTCAAGACGGAGAAAAGTTTTGAAAAAATATTAGAAACCGTCAAAATAATTTATTGTCTTTTACATTTGTCTGTATGAGAATTGCGGGTCATCTTGTACATTGAAGTTTTTTNTCTGTATGAGAATTGCGGGTCATCTTGTACATTGAAGTTTTTTTTTTCGAGATAATACCGTTATTTTGAATACCTACACGTTTGCTCTTTTCGCAATCCAATCTATTTAGGAGGAGGAAAGGTGCTGCGCACTTTTTCCATTAATCTGTCTCTACATATAAAGATCAGATGAATTTGTAGGGACGCTTCCTTTTATACTGGGAAGCATACATTAGACATTACATAATTAAGGGAATGAACCTAAGTTCTGCCGATAGGTCTGAAACATATATCCCTAGAAAAATGTATAGCAACATTTTATTGTTGCCGATTTTTAGTTTTCTCTGAGCTTTTACGTCTTGCAAAAATTGCATATTCCGAAAAAAAGTCTGCTGAAACCTCCATGAATTACCTTTTAAGTCAGCTGCAGGGGTCGCTTTAAGTTGGTTCAACATTGGACTCGTTTACATTGGGAAGTAAGTAAATCATTAATATATTTTTTTGATAACTTCAACTTTACCTGTAAAATGTACTATGCTACACCATCTCATATTATACCTGTCATACTCATGGCTCGCATGAGGTTTGCAAGCTGTAATTTATGCCAATCGTCCGGTCGCGTCTCCGCTAAACTCCGTTTTCAAGGTCAAGGGTAGGTTTTGTTCCAAGAGTAGAATGAACGGAGTTCCTGTCTCCTGTTCGCTTTCTGTGTAGTCGTTGTCACCACTATCCTCTGTGAAAGCTGCAAAGCACAACGGTAAAAAAGAAATTGGTATCCGAGTGTAAGCTAGTTCAAAGTTAAAGTCATGAAGTCTGCATTAGTATTAATGGGGAGCAGATATAGCATTATATAAGCGCTTTGCTATACCATGAGGCACAATGTTTGCCTTATTTTAGTTTTCTTTTACTTTTTTATGAGATGGAAGTCTACTGGAAGGTGTTAGGTGTGTTGCGGTAGAGGTGAAGTTGGGTACATTGAATGAATAAATAATTCTTTCAGCCAAAATCGTAATTAGAGCCTTAATGTCTGCTATCATAAATGAAAGTTTTTCAAGCTCACTTATTGGGGTAACTTGACACTTTAAACTAAAGGCACTCTTTGCTGCCCATAAATGTAAGTAGGGAAAAGGTTATTGGGTTAAATTATATCAAGACCACTCTGTTTCCTCCCTCCCTGCAATTATGAAATTAGTATACTTACTTAGTGATAAACTTATGATGATGAGGTGACTCATTACCCAACGGTTTGTGTGAAAAAATTCTTGGAAGAGAAAATAATTCATACTGGCATCGTATGACATGTCAGGACGTATGATAGGATGCATGCAAATCTGCAATACCATTGCTACATTTTACCCCTTTCCTCTTCAGATCCACGTGTTAAACTGACATAATAAGTATGCTTCGTAGCAAGAATTTCGACTTAAATTTTTACGTTGGTTTAAGGGTGGAAAATATCTATATTTAACTTTTAAACCAGTTTAAAGAAAGATAAGTGGTCAGATTTAGATAAAATTCTTTCATGGCTTCATTCATGGTATAAAAATATTTTTAATCAAGTGGAAAAGTTCCATCTTATCACCTTTTATTTTATTCTCCGATAAAAATTCGATGATGTTGTGTGTGATTTGTAAGAGATGCATATAGTTCATATATATTTTAAGGTTTTTTTTTACCTAATTTGGAAAACACGAGGCGTTTATTGTTGGCCTATCTGTTGTACCTACAACATCAGTCAATTTTTGTTGAGCATATTTGTAGCAAATTATGTACATACAGGGTAGGATCTCCGATTTCCCAGCGAAGTTTACAGTGCAAACGTTATGTCTAAATCTCACCTTGTGAAACTTTCAGACAAGCTGAGAAAAAATGTTGGTTGCTATTCCGGAGGCACCGGAAACAACGGTGACCACATCTTCAACAACCTCATCCACTACTACATCTGCGGGCAGTGTACGCAGTGGAGGGGGGAAATTCGCCAAATCAAGTGACACCGAACCTTCCGCTATGGATACTACTAACATAACAGGATCACCCCATGGTCCAAGGGTTAATAGTCAGCATTTGCATCAAAAATTACAAGGTAAGATAAATTACTCCAGTGCAATAATACTAAAAATTAAAGTAACTACTAGAAACATGTTACATTTTGTAATGTTTACTGCCAGTCCAAATCATAAAGTGCATTCGCCTGGATTCTCTTTGAGATTTTGTATACAGAAAATCTAATGCCTAAAAGCTAAATTGTAAGTATACGGTAATGATCTAAAAATGTGCTTGTTTGTAATTGAATTGATGATGATCAGAAGTCATTTGTCTCTTGCAAAGCCAATGGATGCATTTTAGTAAATCCCTCATATTTTCAAGTTGGCATATACTCTTGTATCCGTTGTGTCCTGAATATTTTAGATAGTAGGGAGGAATTTCTTGCTATTAACGTCTTAACACATGCTGAAAACTGCATCAAGGCATTCAGTGTTGTGCAGGGTTTATAATCAAAATTCACCACAGAGGTTGCTTTTACAAAGTAAAAGTTTTGTATCTAAACGAGATCGCATATTTATAGCATAATGATTTGTAATTTTTCGGCATTTCGCTACGCTCCAACTTGTCTCTTCGCATACTTGTGTGGTATTTCTCTCGATAGAGTGTGAGGACGAAAGGAAGGAGTTATCATCATTGCCACAAAATTCCCTCAATTATACCAGACTCTGTGTGTGTAGATGATAACTGATAGTTTAGGTACATATTATAGCATTTTTAAAAGTCGATTTTGCACGTCTACTTGAGATGCTGGAAATAAGCCAGAAAATATTCGAAGGAGACATCAACACCATTTTACATTTACAGTCAAGAGGAAGTGACGCTTTCCATGACGCAATTCACACTTTATTTTTGGTATTTCCCTCTCATCAAATGAACACTATTTGCAAATCTGCATTTATAAATTGTTATATTCATTGGATCTGTTCTTATTGATTGTAATCTAGAAGAAAGCCTGAGCATAACATCGGTTACATTAGTATGTGTTAACGTAAGTTTCGTTTCCATTCATGTTCTCCATCAAGCAATTTTTAGAGCTAAACTTAGGAAATTAAAGTCAGGTCGACGTCAGGGAACCCCTGAAGAACAAGTCACATATATGTATTCCCCCAATTTTTAATAGAAATAAACCTAGGTAGCAATTTTAATAATAGTAATGCGCAATACTCAATACGTACTTTAATGAGTCTAATTGCTCATATAAATAATCTTTTAAAATATGCTTGAGTTTAGTAAGCCAAATATGACATCAGCAATTTTACAAGCATATGGGGGCTTTCCATAAAGTCAGATAAAACTCGACTTGGCTATAAGCATTTGTACGTTATGTATTTTTAAATATTTTATAACAAAAAAAATAACGTGACATTAAAGAAGGAGATAAAAAGTACCTGAGGTATTGCGAAATCAAGCAAATATTTCTTATATTTTATTTGTAGGTTATTTTTGGGCCACCAATTGAGAAACTTCTTGTGGGATAAAACCTCAATTCCTGGTTTTAAAGTACCTTCTTTCAATAACCTTTCCATGTAGAATTTGTTGCGTTGTAAAAACGTGAGCCATATAAACACTCACTACAGTTTTTGTCCTCCATGTGAGTTCCTTGATTATAGATATTTCAATCAAGAACTTATATCGATATTTGTTGCGCAATTTTGTGTGATATCATATGTCAATTACATACAAAATGCAACCCTATCCGCTAAGGCATTTTGTTTTTCATGATACATAAGGAGTAATAAGGATCACGTTCATTACGTTCTTTATGACAAAAGGATTTTGATTTTCTTGATGCCCACGAAGCGTCACGTGCAGCCAAAAAATGCCGTAACCCTCAATTTTTGACCCCGCAGGGAACCTACGACATTTCTGGATGAGACCTAGGTATCTTCGACCATCTTTTTCTGAAAACTGGTTTGGCGTCAGATTGTGTATTTATTTATTTAATGAGAGTCTCCGTTAAACTTTTTTGGAGTGTGCAAAGTACCTTGGAAAAGATGGAACAGGATGTAATCCTGTTTATTATCTGCAAAAATTGTCAACAGTAAGCAAGTTGTCACTTCCCAGATAAATCAATCAAATTGAAGGAAACAAAATCAAACCAATCAAATTAGATAAGGTTGTAAGGCTGAAAAAGGAAGTCATTTGCCAGTGAATAAGTCAACAACGTGGTCTAGGGTGAAAGGAGAAATTTTTATCTACGTTTCACGTTGAAGTCAGGTGAAAAGTATAAAATTCATATCTTACATATTTACACCTGGCCCAAAAATTTAGTAGGGCAAACATGCATCAGTAGATTTCTATTTCTTTCTATTGATTTATACCCAGCGCACGACAGTGTACCTACGTTGTATGTATGGTGCTGTTCTTCTAGCCCGGGAAGTGAACTGGGAAGTCATTTTGCGTTATGAAACGTCTTGGCAAGAATCCTTTCGATGATAATATAATAGTGAATGGGAGAATTGCTATTGCTCCAACTTATTTTCTCATTTCCCTCCTTCCTTGTTGATTTGTAGGTTGCTCAAGTAAGCTTTTAACCTTGTCGAAGAAAATCGCAACCTTCAGCGAATACAAAGGTGATTGAAAGGAGAAAGTTTGAGTTGAGTGGAACACTAACTCACTTGAAGGCTAGACAATATATCAGAGAGGAAATATATCTTCATAACGTTCCTTGAGCTCCAGACTGTACATATAGGAACTATACATGCTCTTTGAAAAACATCAAGTCTATAAAATTGGAATTCGGTTAAACTACTACTCTACTATTCCAAACATATGATTGGTTCATGAAATAATGCGGTGGTGGAAATTGGTGGGAAAGGATAAGGTTGCTGAGTTGTATAGGAAAAGGGTCAAGGGAAGTCATTTCACAAGCACCAGTAGTAATAATGTTGGTGGCTTGTAGAAGAAGGAATCGCAGAAGACCTGAACTGATGCATTTTTCAGTTAACCGAATTCTAAATGAAACCCTCTCATTCGTCTCCGAAGAAGTCTGGTTGGTATTAGTTTGCATGCTGTGGCACATTCAAGAAAAGAACTTTCAATAAACTTTCACTTGGCTCGGGTACGAGATATTGTTCATGCATTAGGAAAACAATTCACAAAATGTTCCTTCCGCTGAATATTACAGGTAATTGCAATAAAGCGTCAATCAAATCAAAAGGAATTTGGTGGCTTTTTTTGAGGGAAAATGCAGGACAGTTGGTACACATGTAAGAAACTTATGAGTGGATTCATAAGAAACAAATTAATTTTGTTAAGATCAAGTACCCACCACTAATCACGAGATCATACTAAAAAGCAATTTGTCGATTTGTGATATATAGATTATAGAAAAAGAGCTTATCTGAACCACCTTCATTTTATGACTTAATATCAAACTGTTTTTCGTTCAAGGACAAATTATTCATTGTTTTGTTTGCATTACATTTGCTACGAGTGAGTTTGTGGAGTGGGTGTTACCCGTACCTAAAGTTAAGAATAGAACGTGTAATTGTAAAATGGTTGATTTTTTACTTAGATTTGTTTTGCTTCTGAAATTGCGACTTTGCTTTTCCGCTCTAAAGTTGTATATTTTTTATTTACCATTTTTCGTGTGAACTTTGCATGTTTCAGTGAACCTAAATATAAATTCTGTAAAATAAAAAATAAATTTTGCTAAATAGCACATTGTTCCATGTTAGTAAAGTCAAAAGTCAAGTCAGTACAAGCTATGTGTTGCATTCACTAATGCAAGTTTGGTAATAATGTTTTAGAAAATGATGGAATTAATGAAGCAATGTATGTGATGCGGTAACAAAGACGTATAATTTACAGCATACATACTCACTGCAAACACTACTTTTATGAGTGAAAGTTTCCCACAAATCTAAGAGGCATTTTCTCCATATATGACGTTGATTATACTAGTGTGCTATTAGCAAAACGAAACACACATTCGCGTGCAATGTATACATATGTATGTATATTTACTTTGTATGTTTTGTTAGTAAGAATATTTATGTTGAAAATCAATACTTCTATGGTGGGTTCATTTTCAGAATATATTAGAAGGAGGAATTTCCCTCTTTCAGATTTGATACATAATATTCATATTTGATGCCATATTCTTGCATTTTCCATTCTTTCTTTTACTTAATAATGGGGAAATCCTTCTTTTGGATTTTGAAAGGCTGTTAGGGTTTACATTGTAGATGGAATACATTGTAGACAGCTTAAATATGCTGGTTAACCTGTAATGAATTAGAAATTTCTCTTTGGCCATAATCATGGCTCAAATAGCCTCACTTACTAAATAATTTCTATGCCCAGGTTCATAATATTACTTGTATAACAGTTGGGAGAAAATCGTTACGAATGGTGAAAGAATTCTGTTTACAAGAATTCACATTTTTTGTAGACAAGTAAAGGATGTAATGAAAAATAAGTGAAATGAACACGCAATCTTTTTCTTAGAAAAAGGTTCTGCTCAATGTTTTTGTTTGAAACAAAAAGTGCTCCCCAACTGACCATTTATTGACTTGGAAGGTGGGAGTGGAACTTGAGTCATAATGATTTTAGAAATATAGCAAGTGCAGTTCCTTATCAAAGTTTTTTATTGTGCTGCACGTTATGTTTGGTTAGAAATTTTTTGCAATTATTGTGAAGTATCTCTAAATACACCTGAGATTTCGTGAGTTAACGAAAGAAAGTAATAATAGTGAAAAGGAAAACTAGTTTTTTCCTCGTGTAACCTTGAATGATGGGGAAAGGGGAAAGTGTCTTAGGGCATGGTACATGATGGCAGTTTTGCTTAAAAAATGTCATGAATTCACCTAGGTTCCCCAAAGTTTTGTTTAATCTCGAACTAACAAGTCGCTATTCAATAAGCTACACAGCTTATTAGTATTTTTATAAGATTATGCTGATCTGGGTGAAAAAGTAATCTATGGTAAACCAAGACGAGATTATAAAATGATACCTTCAAAGAAAAAGGCATTGGTAAGACTAATCCGAATAGTTATAGCAAACGGAAATCTGACCCTTTGCCTAACTACACAAGGAAAAGTTGACTCCTGCTCACCTACAGATAAGGATAAAAGATCAGTATGATATGCATAGATATGTTATGTAGATACCTTTAAGAAGGCTTCTCCTGCACACCAATATTTCTTCTTCTGCAAGTGCCTTGATTCAGTAGATCAAGCAAGGTAGAATGGGATATGGAAAAGTTTGCCGTGTTTATAATGACTTTCTAAATTATGAATTTTTGAGTAATGAAGAGGTGTGTATATTATATAATTGTATATCAGAAGGCTTAAACAATTTAATATTGATTAAGCATAAGTATGTTTCAATGTTTTCTTATCATAAATATTATGAATATTTTCATTCAATTTCCAAAGCCACTAATGTCTATTTAATATTGATTAAGCATATATATGTTTCAATGTTTTCCTATCATAAATATTATGAATATTTTCATTCAATTTCCAAAGCCACTAATGATGAGTTACAATTGCAATATTATCCATGTTATTCTCTAGCACTAACTCTTTGTTCGTCGCTGCTAGTTCAATAGGTTTATACATTTTCTTACCGCTTATTAAACAATAATGAAATGACCATTATCGTCGGGAAAAATTGATACCATAATTTTTCGTGTTTAGGCTTTGAAACCAAAGATTTATTAATCGTAAGAAAAAAAACATTTGAGTTTCGGATTTCATTATAGAAAGGGCGTTCAATTTCATTACGCAGGCAATTTTATTCATAACGACTCAAAAACAAAACCGTACTGCTAGTATAACTTTTCCCCTTTGCTTATTCATATATGTAACTTATGTAAATATTTTCACATAATATGACTCACCTGAGAAATTAACTCCTATTGCATTATTTTATCATAAACGTGTGTTGGTACTTTGAGAACCATTACCACGTCATAATCAATTTAACATGGGATTGAAGCTGAAGAAGATAAGATAAAAATCAAAATCGATTTCAGCGTAAATTACCATTAATTGGAAAATCATACATTCATTCATCATTCATCATTGTCCACTTTATTCAATTAATTCAGACCAAGTAATTGCATTACAAACACAGTATCTTGCATAAACAAGCTTTTCAACTGGG
>JAANSQ010002126.1:0-12776 GCA_036850885.1 Lepidocyrtinus dapeste | reverse complement strand
GCTTTAGCTTCTCATCGAAACGAGACCAAATGGTAAACTGAACAAAAAGTTAATTTTTATGATACGAGAGTGAAAATGAATTTTGAGACGAGTTTTTTGGCAAGATAAACGATCTGCGTGAGTTGAGTTATATTTTTTATTGCAGCGTGTTTTTTTTTTGTTTATTTTTCTCAATTGATCAATGACCATAAAAAACTATATATATGTTTTGAATGATTAGTGAACCTTTAGATTTCACAGTGATCTGTAACACTCGGTCATTTGAATAAAAAAGTCGCGAAAAAAAATCTTATTGTGGAGGATGCTGCATTTGCTTCACTCCGTACGTACGTGCCAAATGAGGCAACTTGAAGCTTCATAAGCGTCAGCACCCTATCCTCAAGCGTAATGTTTTCCCTTCCCTGCAAAATTTTGAAACTAGTTTTTAGACAAAACACAAAAAAAGTGTAGAGTTATAGCGTAATCATAAATATTGGCCCTTATCGTACGGGCGATAGACATGTATGAAGTCAGCAAACTATCAAGTGCATAAATTGACCTAAAGTGAATATATATTTTAAGTTTTCTCTAAAAAGATGAGCATATTTAGCAGAACATGCGTGGCGTGTGTTTTCATGACTTGGCTCAAGTGTAGAGAACACTTTTAAGAAACCTGTTCCTAATTATATTTCTCGTTGAAAAGGTCTTGAAATCTGTGTTGGTGGTGATCCCTTCTCGAATTCGTCTCGTAATCAAATTCAGTTTTTGAAATCTAACCTCTAAGGAACATCCATAAAGTAAGTTGCGCACCAAGGCGAGACCAATTGCTTTTATTTAACAACACTCAATCAGTAAAGGAATGTCGGGGCAAAATGAAACTTTATACGTTTGGTTTTTTTGAGTCATCTACTCATAAGATATTACTAATGAATGAGCCCCAAGGCCCTGAGGTGAAATATGATGACCATTTACGAGAAACTGAAGAAATCTAGAATGCATATATATTGTTGTTGTGCCGGTAAAAGTTTATGCACCTTTCTTTTGTTTGCCAACACCGCACTGTGAGATAAGCCGTTACAAGCCCTTTTTCTCCTGTCGCAATCAAAACTAATCGAATGTGTTTATGTTTTTGATTGTTTGTTAGTCATCACATTGCCACAAGGCAGTGAAATTTATCGCTTGTCATTAGTAAAAGGGATATTGTTTTCTAAGGCTGATTTGCAAGTTTTAGATGGGAATGTGACATGTCACACATTTTACGATTGATGGGGGAGAACTTATGCTTGAAAGAACTTATGGGAAGATTTGATCACGTATTGAGTTACGGTAGGCCTAGGTTAATGCATATTATAATTTAAATACGAATTATTTTCACTTTGCATACGTCGAAACGATATCCTAAATTGGCATCGCCGTCGGATTCTAATCTATCTAGTTCACTTCAAACTACACCCTCTTTTTTGGAAAGGTAAAAATGGTTGAAGGGTTTATTTTGTTGTTTTGAGTAAAAGTTGCTGTTTTTTTCATTAAAATAATTAAAACATGTCATTTAGAGGCACTTAATGTAGGTATGTTATTGATGTATTTGGGGCAAAGTGAAACTACATGCAATTAACCTGCACCTTTTTTAGGCACTGAAAAACTTTTCACGAATTCGTTCTCCTTTTCATTCATGTCTCCACTCACTATTAGTTATCTATTTTTCTCTCGGCCATTTGATTTTAATGACACTTCGTTTTCCAATCAATCATTCAGAAACAAGCGTTTAAATGCCCATACAAGGTTATTTGCAAGAAAGAGAAACAAATAACAAGAATGCAAATTCAAAGATGATTTTGTATAGCACGTTTTATGGTTCAACTCAAGTCAAAGTCAAGTTCATGATCACTTTCATTTGTTTTGCGCAGTCACAAAACCCAATCACAATTTATGTATGTTCGAAAACAAAATGCATATACAAATGCTTACGGTTGTACCGCGAACATCGCGATATGTATAAAGTAACTATTTTCCATTTAATTGATTACTAATTACAGGTATGTAATCTCAATGAAAACCTTTCTTAATGTTTTCTTCTAATTTAAAACGATGATTGATTGGTCTGTGCACTGGAATCTCTGGAAAACTTTTCCTCCAAATATTTTTACGCTTGATATGAAATTCTAATGTTCTTGACAGTTCTTTCTTGCGTTTGCTAAGAATTTTAGCTTTTTTTGGTCCCGAAGAAGAACCATGATAGTTCGAAAGCTTGACCTGCAATAAAAACCTTTCAAATGCTTACCCCAGAAATCGTTGAATCTATTCCAAAGAAATTCTTCTTCCAAAGATTGTACTTTGAAATAAGGGTGTCAATGAAACAATCTGACGATTGGATTTTCCCAGCATTTTAATTTTGCGTAAAAATTTTAATTGGTGAGCTTATTTTGCTCATAAATTCCATAAAGCATCAATTTGAAGAATCGAGGCGGAAAGCAAGTTGAGTCAACATTCCCAATAAAGTTCCCAGGTCAGTCTTTCTTCAAATCAAAACATATACTCATGTCAAACTTCGATTTTCTGCAAACTTTAAATTAAACATTTCCGAAACCATTAACTGAAAACTGATTAATGAAGAAGTTTTGCATGAAAAATGCTCACAGTTTGGACATGTTAGATCTATGCACACCCTCTACAGACCTTAGCGCGTAGCTATAAAGTACACAAGTCATTTAGTAGCGGCAGCATTGTTAGAAAAAGTTATGGAAGAGTTTAGTTAGATTATTACTAGCCTCGTCTCTACTGGTATGAGTGTGATGAAATACATCCTGAAGCAAGAGCTTTGGCATTAGCATGTAGAGGAATAGGCGAACTTATGGTAGGTCGCAATGCTAGTCCAGCATGCAGGCAATGCATGCAACGCAAGAGTATTTCAACAAGACTGTAGTAGGATGATGATGACGAACATGAATTGATTGAACAGTTTTTAGAGCCGCTGCTGCTGCAGAGAAGAATGAAAAGACAAAAACTACTTCATTTCATTCCATTCCATCAGACCGAACATTAGAACTTTTCGTCCAAACTTATTTTACCTTGGTCATTTCCTATTCCCATACCTGGCTATAACCTTGCTTGCTTGCTTCATTGCCGTTTCTGTTCCCACATATAGCCCGATTAGAACGAAACAAGAGGACGGTAAAGTAGACGCAGAGGACAGAAAGAAATCTTGTCAGAGAAGAGTTTTTTTTGTTGCTGATGAGATTACCCAGTCTTATTTCTGACAAAATATAATCATTTCTGTTAGGTAATATTATCAAATCAAAGTGAGACAAAAGTTCGGTCATCTACTGTCCACTTTGAGTCAACATTCCCAATAAAGTTCCCAGGTAATATTATCAAATCAAAGTGAGACAAAAGTTCGGTCATCTACTGTCCACCGAGACTGGCTCTACAATATCAGCAATAAATTAAATCATCAGGAACTCTTCTGCTGTGCGGATGCTACTCATGTGCTGTCCTTGTCCAGTCTGAGTCTCTAGTCGGGTTTCAAGAGTATTACACTCTGCTGCTGTTTGAAGTGTGCTGCTCCACTGTAGTCCTTGTCTAATTACTGATATAATCAAGTCCAGACCTCGTGCGTAATTGTGGTGATTAAATCTCGGAATCAATTATTGTGTCTGAATCAAAGTTTACCAAGTTTACTCGAGTTTCCCCAAACTAGCATAACAAATATTTAAGTAAAAATGGCGGCGAGAGGAGGAACGGATTCGAAACTTTACGAAACGCTTGGTGTTCCAAGGACTGCTTCCGATTCCGAAATTAAAAGGGTAAGCTTATATAAAGTCCTTAATGCCAAGTAGAAGTCATGTGATTGAGTGAGGTGTAATGATTGTATTTTTATTTACTTAATAGGCTTATCACAAATTAGCCAAGGAATTCCACCCTGATAAAAACCCTGAGGCTGGAGATAGATTTAAAGAAATTTCCTTCGCGTACGATGTCCTGTCTGACCAGAAGAAACGAGATGTTTACGACAGGTTTGGGTTGAAGGGTCTTCAAGAAGGTGCGGGTGGTCGAGGAGAGGACTTTTTTGGCGGGTTTGGAGGCGATATATTCTCCGAGTTTTTTGGTGGAGGAGCTGGCATGTTCTTCGGTGGAGGTCACAGTAGGACTCGTAAAGGAGAAGATACTCTTAAAGCTCTGAAGTGAGTTAACATATTAGTTAATTTTAAGAAAACTGGAAATATTATTTTGAGCGATAAAAAGGTTAATGTCATAAAATGTTTTCTTCTTCAGAGTCACGTTAGAAGACCTCTATAATGGAAAATCGTTTAAGGTCAAGCATTCTCGTAATGCAGTGTGCGGAGAATGTGTTGGGTAATATTTTATTATAAAATATTCAAAAGTTTTATATTGAGCATGTATATTAAAATATAATTTTCCACCTTAGGACCGGGACCCAGGGTGGCAAGTCAGCGAAACCCTGTCAAGACTGTAGAGGTGCTGGTATGAAAATGCAATACCGTCAATTGGGACCTGGGCTGGTACAGCAAATCCAATCTGTATGTAACAAATGCTCTGGACAAGGGAACGTTATAGCCGATAAGGATAAGTGCAAAACCTGCGATGGGAAGAAGGTGGCAGAGGAAGCTAAGGAGATTGAAGTTCATGTTGATAAGGGCATGACTCACGGCATGAAAATTACCATGTCTGGTCTAGGAGATCAAGAGGTATGAAAACCAAAAGAAAATGCTGACTAAATTGCAGGAACAAATGGAACTTAATATTGTTTTATATTCTAGCCCGGAGTTCAAGCTGGCGACTTGATTTTTGTCATTCAGCAAGAACCCCACGCTCTGTTTGAACGGCAAAACGAGAATCTTGTTATGAAACACACGTTGACACTTAGTGAGTCGTTATGTGGGTTCCAGTTCGTTATACGACACCTTGATGGCAGAGACCTTGTAATAACTCGTGCACCTGGCCATGTTGTGCCTTCAGGTAACTTCTTGACACATGTTTAGTTTTAATTTGCTATTGGTAAAGGCTAAGTCCACCCACTTTGTTGCCTGAATCATGACATCATTTTCACTTATTTAGAAACTGTTCAGATCGTTGAAAACGAGGGTATGCCGCAATATAAGCGCCCGTTTGATAAGGGCCATCTTTTGATTAAATTCAAAGTTGAATTCCCTAATAACAACTTTTGCGATGAGAATACCCTAAAGGTAACATAAAATTTAATTTAAGCTAAATACATTTTCCGTAGATAAATTAAATCTATTTTCTGTAATTTTATTACAGGTTCTTGAATCACTCCTTCCTCCAAGACCAGAGTTTGAAATGCCTACAGGTGACAACGTGGAAGAAGTTGACCTTAACGATCATCACGCTGCAGAGTACAATGCAACTCAGGAAAGTGACGATGAAGATGATCATCAAGGCGCTCGTGTAGGATGTGCACAGCAGTAGGAGCCCTATAATTTTTTTTATATTTTTTGCCGAATCCTAGAACAAAACATAATGATAGTGTTTCACAACGCGCACTCTCGGCTAAACAATATTTACTGTACTACTTTCCGACCTACTTCTTAAGTGTGTAATTATTAATTAAGTTTAATTTTGTCATGTCTGAAACACTTTCATACTGTGGGTATATCGTAGATTAAAAAAAACTACCAAGCATTATACTACTGTCAGTGTCAGTACTGTACTTGAGCAATTGTAATAATATTTAAAAGAGCCGCAAAATTCAGGATGGTGATGAAAACTAGTATAAAACCATTATAATTTAGTATTGGAATACTATACCTGTGAAATATTTGTACTATAGCTACTATATCGTAAAAATGTAAACTACGCAGATCATGATGGATCTAGCTAAATGACCTTTGGCAGGAGAAGTCAATAGGCGACACTTTTATGACAAAAGTTTTTAAGGTTTCGGTTTGGTACGTTTGCATTGTTGTTTGTTTCGTTGTATGGGAAGAATCTGAGCCGCCGTTTTTATAATGGGCTCGTTTATTCATTTGAATTGTTTGTCTTTTTCAGTAGTATTTTTTTGTTTGATATCATAATTCTTAACATTAGGCTATAAACAACCTAAATCAATGAGTAAAAATGGTTTAGTGAAGTAAAAGAAGGCATTTTACTAAAGGTATGTAAATAATTCAGGTGGATAAAAAGATTTTATCTTTTAAACGCATTTTATGGAGAGACAATTAGAGGAGGAAAATGATGTCGTGCGGAAGATTTAGGACTGACATTTTGTCTGTTGCAGTGTGATTTGGATGAAATAAATAAACTTAAGCTTAAACTTGAAGGAGTTTGGATGTATTTGGGTCGATTGCACAATAGAAATTCATGGAACCTCTTGAATAATTTATATTCATAATTTAAAACCTGGAATAATGGGAAATTGAAATGGTAAATAATTTGCGTAAGAACCAGTAAGAAAAGAAAGCTGAACAAAGAATCATGAAAAACTAATATGTATTCTGCGTCAGTTTACCCCGCTGCAATAAAAAGTTTGTAATTTTTAGCGGGATAAAGTAAGAAAAACATTCTAGCACATGAGTTAGTTGCTTTGTTTGTCACTCAAGAGTGCGAAGAAGGCATTTAACCCAAGAACTAAATCATGACAGTTTAATTGTTTCTAATCTAGTTAATCTTTAGCTTTTGAGTAACAATTTTTTACCTCAAGCCTTGTCTGCCGTTGTGTTGTGGCAATGTTCAACGGAATTGAGAAGCAAAAATGTCACGGCTTTTGAACACGACGCTGTCTCGTGCGGCGTTCTCTGCTTTGCGATATGATATCGTTCGAAAGCGCGATTGTAGCCTGAAAGTAGGAACAGCCCCGGATTCTCTACATCATCGAGAGGAAGATAAAAGCGATGATAATGTTGTTTGGAACCCTTGCAACATTCAAATGATTCCAGACCGTTTGTACGAGCAAATTTTCATTGACTCGTACAGGAAGAGAGAATTTCCTCCAGAGACTGTGGATAAGTGTCAGGAGCATTTGGCTGCTCACTCCTTGTGGAACGAGAGGATTAAACCGGTTAAACCTGTCAGTTTGAAGTTACCTACACTTCAGGGCTTGGATATAGATGATCACTTCAGGAACATTGCTTTACAACAAACGTTCCGTTACAAGAGACTGATTGATACACTAGTCACATCAAACATTCCTCCAAAACCTGACAAATGGAGCTTTGTTGTGCGTGAAACATAAAATGAAATCAAACAAAAAATGGAAATACACTGTAAATGTTTTTTTAAAATGATTTTTAAAGGCTGGCTGGACAAAATATACGGAAGATGGAGCAATCCAGGTTCCCTATCCAGAGGAAGATGCGTTTACTTTTGATGTGGAGGTTTGTGTCACTGAAGGGAATGCTCCAACTCTGGCTTGTGCCGTTTCCCCGAAGGCATGGTATGGTCAATGGCGTATAAAAAACTGATGAACCAATTTTGGCTTATTTTTATTGTCCTTTCACACATTTCATTCGCTTTCCAGGTATTCTTGGTGTTCAAGAGATTTAGTCGAACCAGACAATAATCGGCCTTCAGAGGATAGGAGGATATCGCTGGATAAACTTATACCGTTTGAAACTGACTACGGAGAATCATCCATTCCTGCGGACCGAATGCGTGAAAAAATTTTAGTGGGCCATAATGTCAGCTATGACCGAGCTAGAATAAAGGAGCAGTATTTTTTAAAAGGTTCCAAGACTCGATTTATGGATACAATGTCCCTTCATATAGCCATCAGTGGAATCACCAGCTACCAAAGAGCATTGAAGATTACTGCTGCCTCAGGAGTAAAGAATATTGATGCAGCGCAACTGAGAAAATTTGGGATGGAGTCGAGTTTCATGGAGTGGAATGATCAGAGTTCCCTAAATAATCTTGCAGATGTTTACAGGGTAAAAAGTGAATAATGAAACTTTGGCCACTCAATTATAAAAAAGTTTTTAATCATATAATTTGATTTATGGTCCAGTTATACTGCGACCAAAAACTGGATAAGGCTTCACGAGATGTTTTTGTGAAGGGAAGTCTTGCTGACGTCAGAACAGACTTTCAGGACCTATTCTTGTACTGTGCCAATGATGTGGAGGCAGCTAAGAACATCTTTTCCAAACTTATGCCAATATTTTTTGAGAGGTGAGTTTGAATTACTTTTTCACTGCTTAAAAGGCTTTTTTCCAATCGTACGCCTTTGCAACTTGCCAGTTTAGGTTCCCACATCCAGTGACATTCGCAGGCATGCTAGAAATGGGCACCACATATCTTCCAGTCAATTCAAACTGGAATAAATATATTGAAAAGTCAGACGAGGCGTTCAACAATTGTGAGAAGGAGGTCAAGTCGATTTTGATGCGGAAGGCAGATGAAGCTCTGGAGTTTCTCGAAGACGAGCGCTACAAACAAGACCCATGGTTGTGGGACATGGACTGGAAGGTCACCAAGCCCAGAAAATTGAAGAATAGTAAGAACTCTGACTCGGAGCAAAGTCGTTCATATCCCATGTGGTATCGTAAATTACTGTACAAGGTATTCAATTCGATTAATTTTTATGTAGGTTCTTTACGTTACTTTATGCTAAAAAAATTAATTGTATTTTAGAAAGCAGACGCTGATTACAAACCTGGGCCTTCAAAAATAAGCACATCAATGCAACTCGTACCAAAAATTTTAAGACTCACTTGGTTCGGATTTCCACTGCATCACACCAGAAAAGGAGGGTGGGGCTTTCTAGTCAAGGATTCAACCGCCTACACTCCTAATGATGTTGTAAAGAACGAGCTTAACCTTGAAACTTGTGAAGAAGATACAGAATCTGAAAATACGGATACGAAGGGTGGAACTAAACTCCCTCCTTTTCCTTTCGACAAATGGGAGGAGATTTGGGAAAAGGCGAAGCAAACCTTACTCTATAAACCAAAAACCCTTAAGTTAGGGAATGAGTCTGTCACCGATATTGCTCAAGCTGAATTACGCAACAAGAGTGAACAGTCTGCAGAAGAGTTAGCGGATTTCATTCGTGGACTTGAGACTTTAAGTTCAAAAGGATTGTAAGGAAGCAGAATATAATATAATTCAAATCGGGATAAATTTTTATTTATCTAGAATTCTATTCCTTTAAAACGATAACAAGGTGGCCAAACGGAAAAAGGAAAAAGAAAACTGTTAAAGTGATGCCAGGATGCTCACCAGATCCAAGATGCTCATTCGTACCACTTCCACATAAAGTAAGCAAAGTTTATGCTAATTAAGTAAAACTTTTCCCTCGTACTCCATCATTTTTGCTTGGTTTATATCGTTAGGACGGTCCCAGCAATCGCGTGGGAAATCCTCTAGCAAAGGATTTCCTTTCTAAGATTGAGGAAGGAGTGCTCACAAGTTCGGAAGACAACAGTTTGGCTAACAAAGTAGTTCGGTATGTTAACATTAACATGACTTTTCATAATAATTAAATATTCGTTCATAATTTGACTTAGTTAAAATTTTGTTTCCAGACTTAGCAAGATGATATCCTACTGGAAGAACAATAGGGATAGAATCCTTGGTCAAATGACTGTTTGGTTCAAACCAACTGAGGCTGCAGAACAGTTTCCTTTAGAAAGTGTCGACTCTAAATCTGAGTTTGGTGCTATCTTGCCACAGGTCTAAATTTCGTTGGATTCTGGCTCGGAAAATCAAAGTAAATCAAATGTCAAATAAATTAATATCTGGCATCTTATCTTGCAGGTGGCAGTTTCTGGGACTTTAACGCGCAGAGCAGTAGAACCCACTTGGATGACTGCTTCAAACGCTTATGAAGACCGTATAGGCTCCGAACTTAAAGGAATGGTGCAAGCACCTCCCTCTTATTACTTTGTCGGAGCTGATGTAGACTCGCAGGAGCTATGGATTGCATCGATCATCGGTGACGCGTCTTTCTCTGGGATTCACGGTTCAACTGCTTTGGGCTGGATGACACTCCAAGGCAGCAAGAGTGCAGGAACTGATATGCATTCGAAAACAGCTAGTTTAATTGGAATCGGCCGGGACCAAGCCAAAATCTTAAACTACGGAAGGATCTACGGAGCCGGAGTAAACTTTGCGGAGCGATTACTTTGTCAGTTTAACAAACAACTTACTTCAACTGACGCGAGGGGCAAAGCAAGAACAATGTATCAAATGACGAAAGGCGACAGGAAGTACATACTCAACGAGGAAGGAAGGAAGTTATGTGGTGCCTTCGAGGACTTGAAAAATAGGGCTTACGAGCCAATGTCTAAGACGGAGGTACGTACGCTTATGGCGTATCATAATATCCCATCACAGGCTTATATGGAACTTGTAGATAGACTCGTTTGGGATGGAGGCACTGAGTCACACATGTTCAACCGTTTGGAAGAAATCGCCCAGAAAGAGTGTCCCACCACTCCATTTTTAGGTTGCTGTATTAGCAGATCTCTAGTCCCATCCGCCGTTCAGAATGATGTAAGTGATTAAGTCGAGTCAGACGAATAATTCTTGTCTTAAATATTAAATATCTAATTTGCTCAATTTCATTTAAAGTTCATGACTAGTCGAGTCAATTGGGTTGTCCAAAGTTCTGCTGTAGACTATCTCCATTTAATGCTGGTGAATATGCGGTGGCTCATCGAAAAGTATGAAATTGATGCCAGGTTTTCCATCAGTGTACATGATGAAGTCAGATACATGGTCAAGAGTGAAGACCGTTATCGTGCTGCGTTGGCGTTGCAAATTACAAATCTACTCACGCGCTCCTTCTGCGCTCACCAGTTGGGAATGAATGATTTACCAATGGTAAAAAGAAGAAAATCGGAAACCTTAAGTGATTTGACTAATCTAATATAATAATTAAAAATTTATCTAATTTTTTTTTGATAAATCAAGTCGGTAGCGTACTTCAGCTGTATCGACATTGACAAGGTGTTAAGGAAAGAAGTGACTCAAGACTGCAAAACTCCGTCGAACCCTGATGGTCTGTCTAGTGGATATCACATCCCTCTAGGAGAAGGTCTGACGATACATGAGTTAGTGGAGAAGACTAACGGTTCTTTAGAAAGGATCGAGTAATTATAGTTTGACATAAAGTGTTCTTAGTAAGTATAGTAATTTTTTATTATTCTATTAAAATTGAATCATTTTGCATTTCGATTTTAAACCCATTGAAATTCCGGATTTAAATGATTGGTGTCGTTTACTCGTAAAAAGTCAATGTTATATTTGGGTTCACTCGGAGTGTTGCTTGGGGCTGGAGTTATTGATAATTCCGTTACTGCAGTGTTCCCATGAATTCTAATTGCTTTGGATGGGGAGAAGTTGTGAAGCTCGTATCGTGTGGAGCTTTGGGCGTAAAGATGTCTCATTAAAGCACTTATCCATCCTCCATGCGAAACCACTAGAATGTTTTCATCTGGTGCGGGTGACTCAGATTTTTTGCATATTTCCTGCATAAAAAAGAAAGATTGCAACGGTAACTCTGATGTTCAAATAATTTAGAGTGATGTTTCATAATTAACCTTTTCGACTCACGTCAAAAAAGCTGGCTACCCTTTTGGTCACAGCTTCAAAAGGTTCCCCACCGGGAGGTACGAAATCATTTACGTTTACATTGGCCTTCGCTGCCCTCTCCAACAATTCCTTTGAAGGTCTACCTTCAGCATCTCCGAAACACTAAAAAATACAGTTGAACACAACTTAGATTTTTCACAATCAAAAATAATTTGCATCTTTTCCCAGTTTATATTAACTTACACGTTCACGTAGTCTTTCATCCTTCACTACTTCTGGAACAGGAGTGTCTGTACTTACGCCAAGTTGGCCTCTTAGGATAAGTAAGGCAGTATTGTAAGCTCTTTGTAAGTCGCTGGAATATGACTTGGTGAACTTTGTATTTCGATCGGCGAAGGCCTTTCCTAATCGTTTCGCCTTAAATCAATATATTGACGTTAGTTAATTATTGGGATAAGGATAAGTTATTATTTATCTGTGGTTTGAGTATACTTGGCCTTCGCCGTTTTCAGAAAGGGCTGCGTCAGAGTTTCCCTGTAGCAATCTCTGAGCATTCATTACTGTCTCTCCACTTGATTAATTTAAAAATATAAACACAGTGTATAGAAATGATTTACCAGGTAGAATTTTATTAAGTACTGATTGAGCACTATTTGATTTCAAAACTTACTGTCGGACAAGAGTAACAATCATCCTTTTTGAAAGACTATGTGTTTCCAGCAGTTTACCGGCTTCTTGAAATGTGGACAAGTGGCTGCACTTTGAATATGCCTGGAAGGGGGGAATTGAGACAAGATTTTTTATCATTGATGTTATATCAAAACCCCTACTTTATGGATAATTTAAATAATTATGCTTTGAAAAATAAGGCAAACACTTTTCTTTTCCATTAAAATTATTTGTCATTCAATTATTTATTTTATTTTATTGTCATATAAGCTAAATAAAATATTCACATGAATGTGAAGTCATACTAAGCTATGTAACTAATTTGAAAGTGGAAAGTACACTGTCCGGCAGTTTTTTGAAGTATTTACCTATAAAGCAAGGTACTAAATTACAAAAAAAAATTTTGGTGCCTAGAATAAATTAAAAACCCTAATTCAACGATACTATACTCGGTTTTGGCTTGCTCGAGATGGCTTTTTCCTTTTCCAATTGCTTCATGTAGGATAAAAATACTGTCCAGAAGAAGCTAACAACGCTAAGGACTGGCACTCTGTTTTTCTCTTTGACGAAGGCGAAATTAATTGTCTGAACCACAGGCCATATGCAAAATCCAGTCT
>JAANSQ010002125.1:0-12787 GCA_036850885.1 Lepidocyrtinus dapeste | reverse complement strand
AAATGACAATGGTAAACGACTAAAGTAAATGTGCATGTAGTCTGTAAGCTCAATGCTGGTTGTTTATTCATAAGATGTAAATAATTCAGGTCCACTATAGAGTACAAGATTATCTCTCAAGAGACGCTGCTTAACGTACGAAACATAAAATATCAGCTAACTTTAAATATAATGTTACATCCAAGTTTGTGGTCCTTCTTAATTTTGTACTTTTTAAAGGCATATAATTTATCTAATCAGGATTAGAATAATGCATGATATTGTCCAACAAAGCGCCAAAAGTGCACTCAATTCAAGAAAGAAACGTTTTCGCGTAAAAATACACGTTTATTCTTACGTTTGTACTTTACATAAGGTATGTATTTGTTAAAATTACGAATAATAATGTATAGTCTGCAAAATAGAGATGACCTCAGAAGAAAGTTCGTTGCCATAGTTCTAGTGTAGGGCCGTGGGTTTTTTGCAGGATAGAGCTTCACAAATTCTACTACTCAATGATATCGTTTTTACAGTGTCGTTGTGTTAAAGCCTGTAACACCCACGGTGTTATTTGTTTCCAGGCAAAAATGTAGTAAGTGAAAAAAGCATGTAATGTAGATTACGGGGGCCATGTGCTTTCTCTTTCGGGTAATATTCTGCAACGCATAGAAAATGTGGAGGCATTCTACCGGTCATTATATCAGTGATAACATGTTTCAATTTTAAACATATACATTTTTGTTCCTTGAATTTTCTCCACCCAATCCTACTTTAATGAATGGAGTTTCATATACGCCATGAAACATGAACGCTATAAGAATATTGATTGATAATACTGTCGCCATGTGACCTTTAAGCATGAAACGAAATTTTTCCTCCAAATTTTGCGGTAAGAATCTAACACGGAAATACGGCGAGTAGTCTGAAGAAAAAATACTTCAAGTTTTATCATGG
Source organism: Lepidocyrtinus dapeste (assembly GCA_036850885.1). Taxonomy (NCBI): domain Eukaryota; kingdom Metazoa; phylum Arthropoda; class Collembola; order Entomobryomorpha; family Entomobryidae; genus Lepidocyrtinus; species Lepidocyrtinus dapeste. Next base: position 11,854 of record JAANSQ010002125.1, on the reverse strand, counting down.
AAGCCTTGAAAAAAGAAAGAAAACCTTTGCTTCTTAAACACATTCGGATCACGCAAAATTATTCCTAAATGCCTGCGATGGTTCATACACATGCATTATAATGTACAAGTGAATGGGAATCAGCAAAATCGGTGAATAAAAGTTCACTTCGTTCTTCATTCGGAACGGAAGAGTTTTCACACTATACGAAAGGGAAGGCTTGCATGGATAGGGTGACAAAGAGGTTTTGACGAGAGTTTCCGATCGTTCATTCGGTCTAAAATACATGACATGAGTAAAAATAAAAGATAATTTGTGGATCATGATGGGTTCTACGGCTGTGTAACTATAGTCTGTCTCTGCATGCGTCTATTGAAAATATTTTATAAATATATGCATGCACTATGCATGTCTTTGCACTATCTCTGTGGTTCTAACTTTTTACTCTTAAAATGCCAAAATTACTCGATATTTGTCCAAAGAAAATACGTAACTGCACTTGAATCCAGTAAAGAAAAAATTTCGTGTGAAAGAAACGTTATAAAACTAAAAGGCTAACCCCGATCATGAAGGTGGTGTTGAATAGAACTTTTGGAGAGAGAGTATAGGTTATAACATGACTTTTACATGAGCTTATAGCCAGGACTTGTCTAGAGCTTGGCTTAGGTTGATGTACTACACGCTGGTCGTTTGGTTTTGTAAAGCACATTTCATATACCTCACTTGGATTAGATTTAGATAAGTCGCTCTAACTCTAACCATGCTTGTTTCTCACATTCTGAGCTAACTTTGCACGAGGAGAGCAAAGCCAACTTCGTTTGAGACTATATAAAAAGCAAGCAAGCAAAAACTCCTATTTCTGTCTGACTCATGAGAAGTCTCGTTCCTTTCCTGATGTGACTTTTAAGGAGTACACATACACTCTCTTTGCTCTCACGCATCGTACACTTTTTTCGTGGTTTTCTAATAATTTCTCTAGCTAAAAATCCTAAAGTGTTATAATCAAATTATTATTCCTTTTACTCGGCTTTGTTTAGTAAAAAAGTGAAAAAGCGCAGTTAAAGTGGAGAATCTTCTCCCATCCTTCATTATTCCTTAAACGAAGTGTTGGTTGAAGAAAATTAAAGTGGATCGACATATTATTGGGAATTAAAAGAGAGCCCAATAATATAGAACTTAGTTTAACAAATTTTCCTACTGAAAAAATGTAACTGTGTACTGTTATCTTAGTGACTACAAAAATTCTTTTTTTGTCGTCTTTTGTCCTCGTCGCGACAATAATCAAAAAAATTTGCACTCATGGTAAGTTTTACTAAACATTTTTATCCTATTTAAAATTTTGCTTGATCCTGGTAAATACTCTGTAATAGGTTTCCTTAAGTGATTTTCGCATTAGTATAAAAACTACATTAGTTTTTGTACATATTTATCATAATTTGTTTCCACTCATTCACTCGCTTAGAATACGGTGTAGCCGTAAAAGTGTAAACATGCTAAACTGAACTGTTTGATGTCTCATTGCTGGGGATTTCCCCGGTCAATGATCATCATAATCTAGCTGCTACATACTAATTCCTTCACATTTTTTCTCTTTACACCAAAGAAAAGAATTCCCTTGCATTTAAATCGTTTTCAATGAAATGCCGCATTTGGTTTTTAATCAGCGGCAGAAAGATTTACTCGCAGTCACCGATCAACTGACATTTTTTTACGAACAACCATGCAATTCAATTGTATCTCTTTGTATGAAGCAAATAGGCTCCGGCTACACCTTTCTTCTTTTTTCTTATAAGTTTGACGTTGGTGTAAGATTCCGATTCATACGTGTTTTCTTTTTTCTGTTGGGTATTATCATGGGTAGGCTCATTCTCATTCCTTCGATTTGCAACCATCCTTTATATGTGGTTGAGATGATCTCCGTAGATTTCCCTCTAATTTTTAGAATCTGCCTTGATCACTGTCATAATTCATCATCAACCACACATTAAAATCTTATTGATGATGAAGTAGTCATAGAATCTTTCATTTGCCATCTAAACCTTCCGTGTTGCTCTTGTCTAAAAAGGCCGCGAAGGAATCGTGTAAAGGATTATGTTGAAAACTGCATTTCTACAATCAATTTTGATCATTCAACTCATTCACTGCGTTCTTATATATATCAAGTTGTTTATTCAGATTGAGAAGATGGATGGCATTTATGTAGCTACTATCATTTAGTCTTTGTTTCTCATATCAGAGACTTTGCTTCAAGTTTACCAGACGAGGAGCATTTATTAAATTTTTGAGTGAATATTGGCTTTAAGTTTCGCATTGCGCATGATTATCTCATGCATTGGCAATGAGAAATTAGTCAAGTGCAAGGCAGTACATACACACGAGGTAATTATGAATGACATAATAAAATATTCTCAGTTTGAATTACCATCAGAAACTAATTAATTACTTCTTTACCTATCTTTTGAGGCGCTTTGTTTCTCGAATCCTTGTTACAAATCTAAACTACAGAACTTGGCAAAACCGTTTCTCATTAAATATAACTGATTGAAGCGCACTAGGCATGGATATGGGATTTAACTTGTTACCAGTTTGTCCGCCGTTTTATGTTTTTCCCATCGTTAACTCCACTTATCATAATTATAATTAGTAATTTATTTAGTAAAACACGTGTTAGTTACAAAGAATAAAGATTTCATGAGCGATAGGTCATCAATTATTTTCAAGTTATATTGAGCTGGTATAAATATAATGTAAAAAATGGAACGATTCAGGATAAATTGAGAAACCTTGAGTGATCTCAAAATATTACGAAAGAATTATTTTTGAAACGCCTTAACCAAAATTTAATACTTTTAGCATGCATGGTTTCAAAGTACAAATCAATTTATTAGATCTCTAAAGTTTAAGAAAAGTAAAAAGCGACCTTAGAGTTTTATCAGGTTGTTGGTGTTATACTACACACTAGATAGAAACTGAATCATTGAATTGGAGATCCGCACATTAATCAGTGAATGTATACAGTACATCAATACATAATACGATACGCAATCAATTTGTTTATGGCTCGTAGTATCCATCGCAATGCCCATGGGAAAAAAATGCCTTGTATTCATTTGTTTGTTTTGACAACCGCACAAGCACGAGTATATTTCTACTTACGGAAGCTTTTCAATCAATGTTACAAGAAGTTCACCAAAGCTAATGCTAAGGGAAAAAAGCTTTTATTATGGTTGAAAAAATATGCGCAACTCTAAGGCGCTTTGAAGCATATTGCACTTCTGGTGGAATTTATCAAAACATGTTTCTAAAAATAACGCATATTATGTTGAATAAGTCATGTAATAAATTATAATTTGCGATAATTTTGAAGATGAAAAGAAAAATGATTGGTGTATCATGTAACTATTTTAAAATAATTTACTGTCTTCTGTTTAACCTCTAAAATTACAAAAAATCATATGCATGATCGTATAAATACACTATTTTAATTGTGGTAAAAAAAAGTTGCCAGAAACACGATGTTCCTTGATTAGACTTCATATGTTCATGTGCTACGCCCGGTCATTGTATTTTATATGGGGTTTTATCTCCCCTATAACCGCAAATATCCAGTGAAGTTGAGATTAAAATCTCATTTATAAAATTTCATACTTTCTTAATCAATTTAATTGTAGTGCTACTACTACAGCATTAAAAAATTTCTCAGGCATACATGCATGTTTTACTCATCAGATCGTTAAGGTCAGTAGCAAGAATTTAGCGTATCTTTTCCTCGCGAAAGCCATTGATTAAAAGCGTAGTTATTGGTGTATAGTGTCGTTATCAAGAACCAACATAAGCACATGCTAACTAATTCATTTTGTGAAGTTCATCGCTGCTTCGCGGTTTCCAGTAGCAAATTAAGCTGAACTTGGAAGAGCTATAGATTAGTACATTCTAGGCAGTGGACATGAAAGCATTCTGCAGTGGGATTGCAGTTTTTGCAAAATGAATGATGCAAACTCTAGTTACTAATACACTTTCATCTTTTTCCCATAAAATTTGTGCAGTCATTATGAACATAATCTTTAAAACTGATAAGAAACCGGAGCAAAAAGTGTATTGAAGTACGTTGACATGACGAGCCTCCATGAATATCATTAGTCTTCTCTGATTGCTGAGTAAGATATTTTATTTGGATGCTTTAATGTTAGACTGATTATTGATTAATCAGTGGTCACAGTGTTAAAGCCATTTCCAGCTTTAGTAAAAGGGATCTCTGGAATTTGTTTTTTTAAGTTTGTCATACCGAAGAAAAGAATAAAAATGCAGGGGTGTGTCTAAAAAAATATGGCAATCATGCTGGTATGAATACTTGTGGGAATTGACTCTATAATAGCGAATAGCACTCCGTTAGGAATCCTTTCTTTGTACATTAAGTAAAATTGGACGTAAAAAGTGAAACTGATTAAAGTTTCTTCAAAAAGACTCTATTTTATGCGTGCAAAAGGTGTCATTTTCATATGAGATCATTTTATTCGTAAATTTTTGTAAACGCATCAAAAAATTAGTAGAGCATTAAACATTGATTATACAAGTAAAGAGCAGCAGCCGGTCAGTTTTTTCCGCAGACTTGCTACAATAGAACCATGTATATGAACTGAAAATAGTTCGTAAAAACGAAGTTGAGATTAAAAAAATGCAAGCTATCATAATCCGCAAAGCATTTATGCTTCTTATCAACGAGGATGATATTGCGTTTGAAACCAATCAACGTTAAACACAGAAAAATTTAGAATTAATACAATGCTAATTAAATGGATTTTATGTCAGAGTAAGATCTTATTCGAGAAAGTAAACAGGAAAGTATTTACTCGATATACTTTCAGTGTTTCAGTACTTTAAATAATATATTTTAAGCCAATATGACTGAATTACGTACATAAAAAACTGTATTCATGGAGGTATTTTAAAGGAGCAATAGCAAAAATTTATAATTGTATTCGTTAGAAACCCACTATTTCCATAGGTTGCCCTAATGCAGCTCGTAAATCTCTTGGTCGATGGGTATTGCTCAATTCATAATATGCTTGAAGAGAATAGATGAATACTGAACGCTAAGCGTTAACAGTAGACAAATGGAAAAAGACTGCATGAATGAATGACGATGAGTCCGTGAATGACGGATGAAAATGATTTAAATTGAATGAATTCGGAAATAAAGGCACGTTTAGCAAAGTCAATCAATGGAGCAAAGTTGTTTTTAGACGAGAAATATTTTGCGTGTTCGGCAGTACTATACCACATTTCTATAAATAAATTAAATTGGGTAGTGTAATCCAATTCCGATCAAGTTTATACTTAACTTTCCAGAATTAAAAAACTTTTGCTTGTTATCATATTTGCAATGAAGTACAATTTTGAGTAACAAAAGAGTCATGCAAAATCGGTAGAGGTCAGTTGGTAAAAGTCAGTGTTCTGAAATCTTCATATATTAGAGCCCAAAAAAATACGATAGTTAGGCAATTGTTGGAATTAACGAAAATATTCATGTTTTTGCGTTTTAAGATGAGCAGAGGCAAATAACTTAAAAGTCAACGAAATCCTCGTATGACTGGATATGCCGTATAAAGGTTAATTACTTAACAGGCTACACTGATAACTACTCAGAATCAAACCTTGAAATCTTTCAATTTAAGCTATTCGCTAATAATCCTAGAATGAAATCATATTTATCCATAAGAAAAGTTGATTTGTTATTTCAAATTGTCCTATCCGTCTTTCATTTATGAGAAAGTTGAAATACCACAAACTTAGCTGATTAAATTTGATCATGCCATGAAAAAACAGAAAATCGATTTTTGGTGAAACTCATATGAGTCTATTGTAAATGTTTCTTACTTGCTTCATTCTGCATTCAGCACAGGAAATCTAAGAAAGCAAATGAACACATTCGTTTCCTTTGTTCCTTTCCGTCCTTCAAACAAAGTTTAAAAAATGTTTTGAATCGGATATTAAATGATCATGAATTTGGAATTGATCGATTCATGATTTTAACAATTTTAATGCTTATGGTTGCAAGTTGCCCCAGTCTCCTAAGACATAATCCGCAATGTCTTACGAATATTATTATATTAGTCTTTTCCTGAAAAGGTAAAGTTCATTGACCAAGCGTAGATGAGTGATGAAACCATATTCAGATAAATGCAATCCCATTCCTACTGCGAACTGCGAAGTAATATTAAGAATGCACAACAAGACACGGTTGACCTTCAGGCATTAGCGTAAGAAATAATTTTGAGATGTAAGTGTAACACATATTTAATCTCTTTTTCTTAGGGTTAAAGTAAACTGAGTGATTGGGATGCTGTTGGAATCTCCTGCTGAAGTTACCATCAACGTTGAGGAGGAAAAGAGTGACCTTGAAATCCTCACGGAGGAAGAACAAAGTGAAGTACCGCTGACAATAACATCCTTATCATCATCATCATCATCACATTCATCTTTTGCATCAGCATTAACAACGACTGGCGAAATCCCAAGTGGAAGGAGAAGCAACGCAACGCACAACTCTGAGAACATCAGCACATTTGGAAAATTAAAATCAGCACTCGGGTTGAGCATGAATAAAAGCCAAATGACGCTGAACGTGGCTGACCCGGCGGCAAAGCCACTATACGCTATTACTCCAACTGACAGCGTGGCTTCAATGGAGGAGTCTTCCGTGGCGACACCATCGGAAATAGCGATTGGGATGCATGAGTCCGACTCGACAACAAAGTTACAGCCAGATAGCATGAAAAATCAAGACTCGAGCGAGAGTTTGATTTCCCAAACTAGGAAGGAGAAGTGGCTTACTATTATGCTACAGGTATGCCCTCCGTATATAATTGCTGGGCTGGGTATGGTGGCTGCGGGCATCATCTTGGACGTCGTGAAAGATTGGAAGGTTTTCAAGGACATTCCTGAGTTCCTAGTTTTGGTAACTCCATTGCTCGGTCTTAAGGGAAACTTGGAAATGACCTTGGCTTCAAGACTATCCACTCATGCTAACCTGGGCACCATGGATGCTGGAAACAACAAATGGCGAATTTGCTACGGTAACTTATGCCTCATTCAGGTGCAGGCAATTGTTGTCGGATTTCTGGCTTCAATGGTAGCTGTTATCATTGGAGTTGTGATACCTGGAGAGAAAGAGTTTGTAACTGCGCATGCTCTTCTTCTGTGCGCGAGCAGCATGCTAACTGCAGCAGTCGCCAGTTTTGTTTTGGGAGTTCTCATGGTGGTTGTTATCTTGATGTCAAAGAGATTCCACCTTAATCCGGATAACATAGCTACACCTGTAAGTTTTTTTTCTTCAATTAAATTTGAACTAAATAATCAATTATACAATAAAAAATATTGTACTGAATGATGTTGGATTACGTTTTTTAGATTGCGGCCAGCCTTGGAGATGTAACTACATTGGGTCTGCTGGCTTGGTTTGCCAGCATGTTATACAATGATCTCGGCGATCCATGGATTTGTCCAATTATCATTGGAATCTTCGTCATTGCTACCCCTATGTGGGTTTATATAACGCACAAGAATGAGTTCACGCGGGAAGTGCTGGTCAGTGGGTGGCCGCCGGTGATTATGGCCATGCTTATTAGCAGGTACATTATTCTGTGTTAACATAACGACAAGAGTTCATGCCATTTCAGTTATTTAGTAATGTCAATGTTGAGTAATTATTAAGCTACAATGTGTGATTGCTATTTCAGTGGCGGAGGTTTCATTTTGGACAAGGCCGAGGAACGATTTTCTCAATTGGCTCTGTACCAGCCTGTCATTAATGGAGTTGGTGGAAATCTTGTGTCTGTTCAGGCAAGCAGGATTTCTACCGCACTTCATCGGGATAGCATTCCCGGACAGCTTCCTGGAAAAATTCCAGGGGTTCCAGGCTCAGTTTGGAGAACACCCGCATCAGTCTTCATGGGCAAAGGTATGAGAAGGGCAGTTTACAAAACATTAAAAAAAAATAAGTTGATTTAACTTTTAATATCATTGTTATTCATTTCTGAATTTAGGCGTTGATTCTGTTGCTGCTCGAGTGCTACTTGCCATTGTTATTCCAGGCCATGCGATCTTCTCAACAGTGACACACTTTGTATCCTCTGACGCAAAATATTCTGTTCCCTTTTTGGTATTCTATTTGACGGCTGCTGTTATTCAGGTAGCAAAGCCTTCTTTCTTCTTTACTACTACTTAATACTACTTAAAAGGTTAAATTTTGAATGAGGAAATTAATTTAAAATATTTTTATTTCAAAGGTTGCAATTCTTCTGTACTTGGCTCAGATTCTTGTGGCATTCTTCTGGCAGCGAAAACTTGATCCGGATACTAACGCAATTCCGTACTTGACAGCTCTGGGCGATTTGATTGGAACTGGTCTCTTATACGTTGCGTTTGCTTTTGTTGAGTATTTTCATGGTTGTTAAAGTAAACAGTAAAATTAATATTTTTGATAGGGAGATCATTAAAGCTTACAAGTTCCATAGCCAAATTTCTAAAAAAAATTTTTTAACTTTTTAATTTGGTATTTGATAATTTCTACCAGTTGCGAATATCACTCTGTATATAAGAAATTTAAGTGTTGAGGCGTATCAAGAAACAATTACGAAACAGTAATTAAGCAAATTCTCAGAATGAATTTTTATCAGTTTTTCGTAAATAGAATCCACAAATTCTGTGGCACTTTATTAATTTTAATTGTTTTAAATGCCTAATAACTTTGTTGCCACAAGGCTCAATACATAATTGAATTATTTTTGAATTTTAGTAATGTAATATGCAAGTATGTACGGGATTGCAAAAGTTTTGTTTTGACTATATCATAAGCACAACAAAAGTTAACAGTACAGAAAATTTGTTACATGAATACACTAGAGCCGGTCAAAACCTGATAAAGAAAAAGCGGAATGGTTAATGATAAATAGCATAACAGAAGCTAAATCTTCCAGCATCGAAAAGCAGGACAGAAAACGCGTCAGCAGCCAACATAAACATTAATTTCTGGTGACAACCATCACGCATTTAGTCACTTAAATTGTCGTGATTGTTGCCACCAGTTAGTATCCCAGAACGTTATTTTTTCAATAAATCATATTGAAAAACTAAAAAGGTATCTATTTCTTCACCAAATTACTGTATAATTCTTTTCAAAATTTCAAATGAACCAGTATTTCTGTTTTAATAGAAAAATTTGAATATTAGTAATCATGAGAAACTGACAAAAAATCATGGTGCTTTTATAATTTCACACATTATCAATTGGAGTTAAAATGACAGCAAAATTGACGAAACTACTAAAAGATTAACGTATATGCAAGGAACTGTAACAAAAGGTATTAATTATTGATTTCCAATAATGATAAGTTAAATTTTAAATTTAATATGATGGGAGTTAGTAACAAGCACTTGTTAAGATAAAGATCTAGCTCGATGATTTGACAGCAGTAGAGCTTAAGTGTATTAAGAACGGTAGAAGGGTTCCCAAAACACTGTTGTATAGAGGGGCAGATCATTCCTTCATCGTTAAATGTTGTACTTAACGTAGTGCACACTACCAAACACCAAACCTCTTCTTCGTCAAAAGTTTTTAATTGGGTTTATCTACCTTCAATATATTCAAGGTAAAATGTATTTCAGGCTAAATTGAGGTGATTGAATGGAAACAAGATAATATATTTATATTAACCCTGTGAATTTTAGGTTTGTCTGAGGAGAAAAATGGTGAAAAAACAAGGTCAATCTTTGACGAACTAAGTGTCTACTATTTGATTAGACTTTTAAAGTTATGAGTAATGTTTATGTGATTTTTAAAACTGCTGCAAATTATGTACCTGGCAAATGAAGTTTTAAAAAATATCGACGTGATTAAAATTCTGACTTGTACGGACTAATAATGTTTAATTTTCAAAAGTAAAGGAAGGAAATTCTAATGTTGTTTAGTGTTTCTTTGTTCTCGATTTTACTTAAGCATATAGATATGCACTGATCTGATTTGGTACAGTTTGGCAGTCTTGCAAACTATCAATTTTTTAACCTTGCAGTCTCCTCTGGTGAAATATAGTATGTACTTATTGCATAAAATGTATTCCCTGTCTCTAATTATTTGTATTTCTTTCCCAGTTTCTGGCGACTTTCTCCTTGAAACTGTTCAAAGACTGTAGATGATTAAAAAAACTGATTTTAACTTACCAAATTTTCTTAAACAATTGTGTACTACACTTAAACCACATCAATGAACCTAGACCAGGTATTCAAGTGTCATTTTCATATTATAATTGCTGGTAGTAGTAGCTGTAGAAAGTGTTCTGGTGCACAAAGTGTAACATACACTTCTTATGTACACATAATTGACATGAAGCAGAAGCAACAACTTGATGAAAAAAATTTTATTAGAAAAATAATTAAAAGTTCGTTTTATCAAGTATGCAAACATGAAACTATTGATCATTAAAATTGAATGTTGAACTGATGGGTGAAGGAGAGATGTTTTAACGTTGTTATTTTGGAGGAACGTGACTAATATAGTTACTAACTAGTTGTGTATCAGTATATTTTTGAATAGAATAAAATCATTAATTATTTTTTTGTTATATTCTGCCGGTTAAGAATGCTCATTTTTGCATCTCGAAGAGTCAAGCAACTTTCTTCCTTAAAAGAGAAAAATTTCACTCATCAAATTCATTTATGTACCTTTACTTTTACCAGAAAGTCGTATTACTTTCCCCTACCAAAGGTAGAATGACCTTCGATATAATGCCTAGAAGCCACTGGGTGAAAAAGATGTCTTAGAGCTTCACTGCCTTGAATATTTGCTTCATGATGAACTTTGTGGATCAAACTGTTGTACCCCATTGATCTTTATCAACTTTAGTTTGAATCAAGTTGTGAGCTTGTTACTCATAGGGTCTAAATCAAATAAGAACAAAGATCTATAAATTGAAGATGCTTTAGGTAATTAATGAAAAAAGAGTTACATGTTATCAGTTTATCATGTATCATGAATCCTTAAAATTAATCTACCTGAAAACTTACAAATTCTTTTCATCAACAATATTAATGCTAGCATCAAATAAACCAAAAATTAGCCAATGAAAAGTTTTTTTTGTTTTCTTAATTCCAAAGAAAACGTTTTTTATTTTATACAAAAAAATAGGCTCACAATTGCCAGGATTATTTAATTAATACAGAATGCATTAATTTCCGAATTCGTCACTTCAACTAAAACCCAGAAGACCCATAAACCAAATCATCAAAACCCAAAAAATTATTGAACAAAACACGTCATTATTTCATCATTGACTAGAGATAATACATTCTCTATAAAAATTAAACTCGTAAATAATTAAAGCTAAATTTATCTTTTTCACTAAAGCAAACAATAATTCATGTTTACCAAATAGAATGTAAATAACTTGAAAAAATATTTGAACCGGGAACAATATATATTACCGGGATATGGATATTTTGAAATAAATCATTAGAAAAATTAGTAAATTTTATGTCTTTAAGTTTTTAAAGACAAAATCGACACTTGGACTTCGCAGATTCTGCAAGCCCCCTCTGGAAACTCCAAAATTTACAGGAAATGAAGTAGGGAGTTCAAATTGGGGTGAGCGGGTGCCTTTAATGCGGTTCCAGTGAGAAGGGCCAACTTGTGAGCGTTCTGACAGGGTGCTGGAACGGCTAAACAAGAAAAGAAGAAACTTAATATTTGCCAACAGCAACTCATGTGAAATTTTATAAGTAGTAGGGATCCTTACCAACTGTCCCGGACCAGTTGTAGTACAGATGACAGAACTTGAACGTAAGTCGTTGAATCTTATCCGGCGCAAGTCCAGACTCATCC
>JAANSQ010002124.1:0-12787 GCA_036850885.1 Lepidocyrtinus dapeste | reverse complement strand
TTAGAAGTCTGATATTCTTGAATCTTACATGCCATTTATGTGGTCATTCCCTTGTCAGTAAATTGACGGACGGATGCTCTATTATATAATATGGTAGACATCAAGTATGTATAATTTAGTTTTCAGGTTTAAAATGGTTAAGTCTTATCACTTCCTTCCCAACATACAACAAAGAACAAACTTTGATGAATATATGAACTTTAATTTTTTGCGTTAAATTCAAATTTTGAAACTGTGTTTACTCAAAGAGAGCTTTTAGATGTTCATATACTTTCATCATTTGACAAATTTACAAACATATCTTATGCCTACCAAATTATATAATAGACCATCCCAATAACCGTCAATTTACGGGCTCATTGAGGAAAATCGGGTTTCTTTAGCAAACGCATTAAATAGATTAAATATTACCATCATAATTGGGTTGGAAAAAAACTCAAAACTTTCGCCAAATTTATACTTAAATCGGAGTTGCATTGTCAGATTTTTATCGTTAGAGTAGGAGCCGTCATAAGCCTAATAAGGAGAGAAGTATGAAGTAGATTTAGTGAAAAATCAAAACCTACCTAGTTCCCGCACGCTCACAACTTAATCGAGAAATCACTGCAGTTTTCACATTTTTTGCTCCAGCGTATACGGTTTTGATTTCGACGAAGCCACATGTAATCCTCAATAACCATTCGTTGCAGTCGATTCCAAAACGGAGAAGATGAAGAAACATGGTTCGATTCCTTCATATTCCATTATTAACACCCCATAATTAAGTGTAGTCCAGTCTTGGTTGAATACGTCGAATTTCAAAAAAATGTTTCATACCAGAAGAACCGATTATCAGTTTCCTTCGTAGAGTTACGCTTTTGTTCACACAAAGTCAAGTCCATCTGTCCAACGGCACCTCCCCATGAAAAGTAAAATGTCCCGGAATTCAGCACCTTTTTGATCTAAGAATAGGAAAAAAATTCATTTTTCTAAAAATATTATTGATGGTTGACAACCAATGCCTACCGAACAAGCCAAGCATGATGTATATGCATATTTCCTAAAACCTCAGCAATTTTCTCATCTTCGGAGCTGGGTCCACGAAGATTGATGAATGTTGTCTCCGTAACACGAAAGATTTCACAATCACATATTTTCCCCACCGACACACATCCTTTCACCAAAACTAAAAACATCAACTGGTCGTCCTCTGTTAAATAATTATGAAACATATACTTCAGCCATAGAAAATTTTGTTCTATTTAGCAGTTTAGAAAAGCTTAAAATCTGCTAAAATAATTGTTAACAAAAAAGTTTCCATAACAAATTGATTATTTTCAAAATTTCGTGGATAGTGCTACGGTTACTTAAAAGAATATGTAAACTAAATTAACCATGCGTTAGAATTTGTTTGAAGATACCTTTCGAGTTTGGTCCTTTCCATGTCAATGAGCCGCATTAAAATGATCATAAATGAATTTTTAAGCTACGTTATATGAGTTGTATGAGTTATCATGTGCTACAATGGGTAACAGTGGAAAAAGTTGGTTTCGAACAGCATAGCTTGAGTAGCTTAGGTTTAGCATCAAGTTAGGATTAAATGTTTTTGTTAGTTCATGCTAATGCTGGTGGCCAACGTGATCCCCAGTTAACTAAAAGGGCATAAAATAAAGTCAAGATTGCGTTGAACTTACCGGTATGAAACTGTAACACTCCGAGACATCCGTAGTAGGATTCAATGCTTTCAGTGTATAATCGTCTCAGAGCTTGTACCTCCGGACCAGCTATAAAAAATAACGCGTATTATTTGAGTTTTTTTTAAATTCAAACGTGCATTACAAATTTTCCAAGGAGAATTGTAATTAAGGTTTTGTCTTACATATCTGGGCTACCGCAAAGGACTCAAATAAAAGTGCGTCATCCTTATTCCGATGTTTCAAAATGATGCTGAATTTCTCCGGGGTATTAAGACAAAGGACGCGATAAGGTTTCCCGAGAGCCATGGTGTCTTAGAATCCTAATTTTTCATCTCAAAATGAAAGTCCCACTCAGACCTTTGGGCTTCGTTAAAATGGAGTTTATAAATCTGCTCAAGTCTTGTTGAAATAGATAGTCAATCTGGTATATTAAGCAGCGATTTTCCAATTCCTTTGCGTCATACGTGGAACAAGTCCAGTGCGTAACAGAACATTACTACGAATTAATTTGAAGTCACACTTGTAAGATGTAAGTTAATATGACTCATAACTTCCAACTACTCAAGTTGATTCTGCTCAAGCCAACATTATCTCGAGGAACAAAAATGAATGATAAAAATGTATACACGCTCTCTACACAAAGAGATTGATTTGCCAAGGTCGAGGCCGAGGCTATACCATGTTGATTGATAATAAAAGTATTAGTGTAATAACTTAATCTTCACATGAATTTAAAAATATTTACAGGAATAATAAACATTTTAAAGAAAACTTTGAGTCGATGAAGGAAACCAGACAGCTTTTTAGATGTGCTGTATGCAGCTGATTTCTTTTTTTAGTAAGTCAGCAGACAAGTAAGTCAACTTTATGGTTGAATGATATGCATGATGATAATGAGATGACGAACATACTTGACTCGACAAAAGGTTATTTTCATTCTGACACTGAAAGGGAGATCCTGTTGTATTCTTTGCATCATGTTACATGTTATACCTTTAATATATTTTGTGCTTCATAAGGATCTCTACAATGGCTAATTTCGAGGGAACAAAGTGTTTTTGGTACATATAAATATTTTCAAAACTTTTTTCTAATATGAATGTGTGGCCTAATATCCAACCCTTTTTCCACCACTGATCTATTTGTGAAACAAGATGAAAAACGCAGGTACACAACTCATTTTGATTCTAAAGAAATGTCATTCCAATGATGCCAAACTTTTTTGCACGATTGAGCAACTGGCAAAGTCTGTTTTACAAAGCTCGAATGTTGATAAACCAATGGCAAAGAAAGACAGTAAAGTTTAAGACTAAGATGCTCTAACCGAACTAACTAGAAATATCATGTATAGATGAATGATTGACTTGCAGAATTAGTTGGTGCCCCATGCCAACTTGACTTTCTAAGTGTATTCAGAATATTGTGTGCATACATCAAGCACTTGAGAATTTAGATAATCTTTTCATCATGTCAATATATTTCACTTATTTTATTTCAGTGTATGCATATTTCAAATCAAATGCTTTGTGACATGCGTTGCAAAGGTGCATGTGAATAAAAGGGAAAGGCTCTTATCAAAATATCTAGTGTCGTCCGCTCTTCCATGTAATACAATATTCGCAGAATTAAACATCCTACTGAACCGCAACATCCGTTATGACTTTACAATCATTTAAACTTCTTGAATGCAGCAAGTGAGATAACTGACCGGAGACATGAACTGATAAACTATTTAATTTTCTCTGACACCTACTTAATGCAAATATGCTATGTAATTCCAACTAAGACTGAATTATTGCAATAAATGTTTTGGAGATCCGGCTAAATATACCGTTATATTATAAATTTCCTGCAACGTTTTTTATCCGCAATCGAATTCGATATAGCATATTTATATAGTGTGTTAAAATATTTTGTTTTAATTACCTGTAAGGTATCAATTTTTAATTACGACGATACCTCTCAATAAACGCCTCGAACTTATTAACACTTTCATATGATTTCTAATTTTGAAAGGTAATGTTCACCAGATATTGACGGATTTAAGCACGCATCATGCCCTTAGGAAAACTTGTACACTGGTAGTCGTAAAACATGATAAAACACACTAACCCACTTTTTTATTTAAGAACTGCAAACATTTCAAGGACAGTTCAGTTCCTAATTATTTCCCGAAATCTACAAAACAACGGAACACGTTTCATGAAAATGAAGAAGGAATGCTTTTATGCTTTCATACTTGCGGTAAATCGTCAGAAATTCCAATCGAAATTCAAATCCTTTAGTTCAACTCCAATTCTAGTCAGTCATATTCTTTTATAAGAAGGGGGAGTATCCGCACCGAAATGATCTTTCACATTTTTCCAAACAGTGTGTACATGCACACATTATTTCTTGTTTACAGTAATCAGCCCAAGTATTAGCCCTAAATTCATTCCCTTTCCAAATGAATGTATATTGTGAAATAAGTACATATATCTAAATCTTACTCCAATGAAAACTAATTTTGTGTCACTCCAGTACTAAAATGCAGGCATCCGTTAAAGTCTTTTAGTCTTAGATATTTTTTCTAAAGTAGGTGAAATTCGCTATGTGGTGAGTTATAACTGGCTCGCCGTGACTTTTACTTTGTAATGTTACTACTATTTTACTCGTGGGTACTATCACTATATGTACCACGATACAATCCACTTCCTAGTCTTTCAACAGTTCGGTACAATATAGAGCGTCCTTGAATTTTCTCCAGCTTTTCTCATCGTTCCAACATAGTCTAGAAAGCTGGGCAAATTATAACAATGGCTGGGATGGGATTTAGGGCTGGGAGCAGAGTTACATGTACCTGGTCATATAAGGGCACAAACTTTAAGTATAATGATCTGCAAGGTCAGTCAAACCAAAATATAATATGGGGATTAACTCCGTTTATGCTATCAATGAATTTGTATGGATTTGTTCCATCTGGACAACATGCAACATTTTCAAACTTATCTGTATTATTGATGCCTTTCTCCAACCTAGTTTCATTTATTCGGTCAACTCTTAATTTAGTGGTAACTACTAGGCTATAAAATAGTAAAAGCCACGTATATAATAGCCATAAATATAAATATTATAAATTGTTATCAATACTATTTACACCTTCAGCATGCCGACTTCTCAAGTTGGCTTGGTGTTCTTTATAACTACTTTGTTATGGACATGGTGCTTCGTTTGTGTCGGACGTAGTAACGAGAGTTGAATGCAGTTAGAATCAAACGGTTTTTAGGTTCTTTTAGTACTTTTGTCATGCATATACTGGTATGCAATTTTATTGCTCATCATGTGTCACTACCATAGTCAAGGAGTAATCTAAGTATATGTATTTGCACAAAAACATGAATGATGTATTCCTTCAAACTGCTTCCCCTTGTGTAACTTTCTCAGGATACATTGGTGAAAGTATAGAAAGCAAAGGAAGGCACAACCCAAAATCAAGGGTTTGAAATCCATGGAACAAGTTCCATCTTTCAGGGGAATATAGCCACTTTTGCTTATATCTTTATTGGATTTTTCTTCCCACTGGTGGCTCCACTGTAACTGCTTTCCAAAATGAAAGTAGCACATTATCGCGTGGTGTTGTGTGTTTTCAGATATGGATTCAAGATTCAATTGAACATTCATGATGCATAAGTCCTAGGGTTATTGTTTTAACGCGGTATTGGTATAACGGTGCTCTTAGTATTAAGTAATTTATATGCATTAAGATGAAGTAGACTGTTAAACGTATACAATTTTTAAGTACACCTTAAAACTAGACTAATAAAAAATGTAAGTTAACTATAACTCGTTCATGATTCAAATCAAATGCTATTCATCTTAGCATCGAAATTTACAATATTCAAAACTTTATAATTGGCTATACAGTTATTTAAATAATCACAGCTCATACCTGCAACAAATCCATGTGTTGCACAAGCATAGATGTTATGCACCTCGACAAAGAATGTTAAGAATGCTTGGCTGTGTATAACAATGTAAATACATTGTCAAACTTTCCCAGCGTACTTCAGTATATCTATACTTAGCATTAACTCTCACACAATTAAGACCCATTGCATTGTTGTATGATGCTTTAACAATATACAGAGCGATCATCATCCTTGTAGACGGATGGACAGGTAGATATTTCGTCTCTTGCAAATATACGCATCTTGATCATGATTCTGATACAACTGTGTTGAATTCACGTCATGTGTTTTAAAAATCTCAGTCTTACTTAAATTAA
This sequence comes from Lepidocyrtinus dapeste, assembly GCA_036850885.1. NCBI lineage: Eukaryota > Metazoa > Arthropoda > Collembola > Entomobryomorpha > Entomobryidae > Lepidocyrtinus > Lepidocyrtinus dapeste. The sequence goes on along the minus strand of JAANSQ010002124.1, from coordinate 6,847 downwards.
TAGATTTTTAATCTATTTTGGAATACTTCAGGCTCCTATACTTTATTCGAAGTAAATACATACATGATATTTACATTCAATCCTAATTGGAGATGGCTGGTTACTTGATATGCGTTTGTTATGAAAGTGGAGTGCCGATTTTTGCCCGAAAAATCGGTGACGTGAATCCTGTAAGTTGCCATCCAATTATTGGTGGATTAAAAAAGAATTTCACTCAAAAGTTTTTCCAGATGTAAATCACGATTTTCGATTCTTAGATACCATTTCCCTTAGCAGCGTCACTTAATGGAGTGAAAGTGTTTGGAAAAGCTAACCGCGTGGAACTAGTATCCACATTGACTCAGAGCAGTCGCGTCGCCTGGAAAGATTTTCATGACAGGTTAGGTTATTATTGTTAGGTCAATGCTTTTTATCATCGCATTGTGTAATTTGTAGTAATTAATTCAAACACTTATTTCAGATTGTCCATGATCCTCGCAGCTACTGACGACAGTATATCTGATATGCACTTGGAGAATTTGTTGGAAAACGTGTTTAATATTTTAGTGCTCAACGTTGGTCTGAATGAAATTATCAACACTAAAAATATAGACATTCTAAAAAAGGAATTTCGCGTTAGTAAAAATAATTCAGCTCAGTAATAACATATCCTTACACAATGTCATTAGTAAACTGCGTTAAAGACAGTATATTCTTCTTCTTACAGCTTTGCTACCCTATAATTGATCTAATTTTGCAAGGAATTAAACCAACTGAACGAACCCTTTACTTTAGTGATTTGACAATGTGCGCAGATGTCGCTTTGCAGATAGATACTACAATTAACTATCAGGTATTGTTAAGTTTATTGCCAAATACTGATTATTATTTGTAGCTAATTATGAAGTTAAAATGGTTATTCAATTGGGCCAGGGCATTTTGGACAGTTTTCTAGAAGGAACCGGTGTAAGCTACGGTTGTATTATTGCCAATGGTTGCATTTTGGCATCTAGTAGAGATTGGTGGGTTCTTGCTGGAAAGGAAATCAGTATTCTGGTATTTACTACTGAGCAAGTTACTGAAGCGTCTATAGATTCTCCAGTTTACTTACCAGTTAGTAGTCCTAAAGTAAGTATCGAATTGTATTGGCTGCAAACGCGACGATTTAACTACATTTTGGCTCATGTTGGCTCAATTTTATTTATCTATTATAGCTTCCTTATCGTCATGTTGTGTTCAAGTTAACGGACAATGTCCGCTTATGTATCTTATGTGGACAAGAACCTACCATGTCACTGATGGAAAAAGAAGCTCACAAATTGCGAAAAGCTAATCTAGATTCGTGGACAATTTTTACAGATAAAACTGTACCGTTTAGTCTTTACCACAGATTCTTCTCAATCGATGAGTCCATATCAGCGTGAGAAAATCTTTTTGTCCAAATATATATGTCTTTATCTTTCACAGGCTTTAGTGCAATGAATAGTTATTTATTAATGCGACTGATTATTTGGAATTTTAGATTTCTAGTTATTAACGTAGAAAAAGAACGCGCAGCCTTCTCGATTTTTCCTGACAGACCAAATGATGCTCTCGCTGCGAAACATAAACTTGACCTACTTCGTACCTTTTATCGAAATACCGTTGGATCCATTTTCCCTTTGAATAAGAGCACATTCCCCTCCTTCACGTCGCCAGCACATCCCGAAGCTAAAGGTAAATTTTTATTATTTCCCGTTTAATTCATTTATCCATTATTTTTTTCCTCTAAAGTTTCTGTTCAAAAATAATTATTTGTTGTAGACCAGGAACCCGTTTTCCACAAAGCGCAAGAGTGTTATTGGTCTTCAGAATATCATAAATGTCATGCTATAAAATTTTCTCATGTTCAACTTTACGTGATGTATGACTCAGATATCTTTCCTCCAACCATGAGGTAGTCACATTTTATGCTGCTGGAACTAATAAAACTTTTTACTTGAATTTTTAAAGATAAATGTGTTACTGGTTTGTTTGCAGGCAGGCAACTCGCCGATTGCTTCAGGAGCTATTGAAAGACAGAATGATTAAAATGTAATAGAAATTTAGGGGAAAATCATAAAACGAATATAATAAAACCAAATTTTTGAGCTACACATATTTTCTGTATAAAACCATTTATTTGAACTCGTTAATATCTTTCCCAATTACTACAAGGCTTCCAACAGGTTATGAGGTTGTGACTGACCACATTTTACTACTACTATATCTGCCGAAATATACGTTAGAATAAATTGGACACCTTTACATCTGCAAGGTTGAAACAACCAGGTGTAGTTTTATGGGCTACAATAGCTTTTATTTATTGCTCTTTCCTACTCAGTCAGTTTTATCAAGACGGAATGTTTGGAGGCTAAACTTTCTCTCTACTTTCCTCACTTAGGCAGGAATATGGTAATCCTGTTGTGCTACTGAACTTGGTCAGGCAAATATTTCCAAGCAAAAAATCTTAAGTAGGGATAAGTGTGAGGCACACAGTTGTTAAAAATTGCAACACTGCCTCTTTCTCTGTCAGACTTCAGTAGTGAATTGGAGTTTGACATAAAAACTTGTGTACAGTCGTCTGCAGAGAAAATAGTGTTCACATTGCCCCACTGATAGTTACTAATCTCTTTGGCATAAAGTGTAGACGTATAATTAAACCCACAATGAAGCTTTTTTTGAGGATTTACTTGCACTAAGTTTGCAACCTTCATCGAATACAACAATGCCTGTCATCGTAAAAAGCTTGTTTGACCATAAAACAGTTTCTGAACAATCGCTTTGAAAAAGTTTAGATCCCTTGTGAAACAAGTTTGAACGTGAGGTGAAATGGAGTTGGCGGATCCAGGAAAATGGAGAAAGAGCAAGGTGGAGAGTTTCATCAGGAGACATCTGAGCATTTTTGCTTTTGGAATGACAAGGTATTTTTAATTATAGATTTTCAATAAGAGAACTACGTGACCTTGATTCAATAAAATATTGCTATGAATTGTTTGAACCTGAAAAAAACATAATTCGGATACTTCAAGTCCTCATGGTGGGACATCAAAAAACCATGATGCGTTATTGGATATAGCGCGAGGCTCTCTGTAAACTAAAATAAAATAAAGATTTCGAAAAAAAATAAGTACAGGTAAATTATACCAAAGCTGTGAACGTGAGAACGCTGGCCTATTTTCTTACATAATCAGCATATTAGTATTTTCTCTTTTCATTGGCGTTCAAATTGCTTTCATGTTGTACCCTAGAGAAAGGTATAATTTTATCATGCTTTCATCTTTCCTTTTCTGTGCAGTTCACCGACAGTCATCTAGCCGATAAACTTCATGGCAAAGTGAAAGGTTCCTTCATTTTTACACCTCCGCATTCATTTTTGTTGTTCTTGTCTCGAATAAATAAAACGCTATCACTTCTGCACTGCTTGCGCCCATGTGCCTCAGTCAAGTTTATGCAGTTCTTTGTTCTCGAACTATTTTCAAATCATCTCTCCTTTCTTTCCCATTATTATTTTCTTAAATGGTTGCGTGACTTACTCATGTGTATTTATTGTAATAATCACCGTTTTATTTTCCCAGCCTTACTGAAATTTCGAGCCAGAACACTTCAAATAGTAAAACCGTTGCGGCTATTCCGCGTATCTATAAAAAGTACAAGTACAAGAGAGAAGTATAAGTTCCTAGACCCAAACTTTATGGCTACACTTACCTACCGTTTATATCTTAATATTTGAATTATAATTTTTCTTTCCCACTCCCATCATATTTTCCAAACGATCTATGAGTCGGATTTGCTTACGACGAGGTCCGCACGACAAGAAAAAAGAAAGGAAGGGATTTGCTTAATTCATACAAGTTTGTATCCACTTGTACACAATTTGAAAGCGGGCCATTTCCGAGATTGCAATGGCACTATGACTAAAAGGCTCGAATTTTTCTTGCAAATATAATGCTTGCATGGATTCATTTTTAGAAAAAAGAAACTAATTGTCTATATCTTTATCTTCACCAAAGTCAGATATAAGATTCCATGGCTACTTTGACAACTCCACTATAAGTATTGCGCAGGAATTCTCTTCTCTTTTAATACCTATTTATCTTCTCGATGAAGTTGAATTTTTTGGAGTACATAAGAATAACTGCGCCGTAAATTTTAAATTTTATTCAAACATTCTCAAACATGTTTTAAAATATTTGATTTTAATACTTTCAGGTACTATGAAATGTGTATGTGGGATCATAAAGGTACTCTTTTTCCAAGCTACGCCATTTTGATGGACAAGTCAATCGTTTTGACTGAAAATCCGCCCAAAAGTATAATACATGCAATTCCACTTTCGAGGATTCAAGATATAAGCTTGGTAAGTAGAAATGGATATAAGCTAACATTCAGACCGACTAAACATAAACACACATTTTTGAAAAACAGTTTCAGTCGACGAAAAACACGTATAATTATTTAGTTTACCGAAACACAACGAGCTGCTCGAAAAATCAATAGTATTCCAACGCTTTCATCAAGTTCTGTATTTACTAAATATCAATAACCCTCGCACTACAGCCCATTTTAAATGACAAAGTGATAGCCTGCATATATTGATTGGTTTTTGAGTTGTGACAGCTCGAGGGTCAATGAATTTGCTAAATAATTTAATCCAAAACACCCATGAAGTTTAAGTTTAATGGAATTTAAAATACTTTACTTTGCAAACGTTAGGATTTAAATTGAAAACGAACAATTATTTATCTACTTGAAGAACTTCTATCAGCAGAACGAATTTTTGTTACGTCAGCGTCAGGTTTAAGTGCATTTTACTTTCGTACATTTTACCCACTTAATTAAATTTCAACGAGTATTTAACACTTCAATGCATAAGTAGAAACAAGGCCAACATGATATTTAAACATGTGAAAACAGACATAATAAATAAATGCATGAGTTGAAGAGCAGTTCAAAGCATGTCAAAGACAAAACTAGGATTCCGAAATTAAAACCAGGGCGTCCTACTTCAAGGAAATAAAACCATGTTCACTTTAAATACATGGTTTGCTAGAGAAAATTTCGTTTAAAATTTAAGTCTGCAAAAGTTTTCCTTCATATGCATGAAAGACATGCAAAAATACAATAAAAAGGTTTGAAAAATAATCCATCCACTAGTCAATGTTAGCACTTCGTTCATAACCAGACATAAAATATGTATACCTGTATGGTAAAAAAGTTTGGAAGTCACGATCACGTCAGTGGTTTCGTCGCAAGTAGACTTTGAAATACTGTATTGCACAATCGTTGCTTCATTCCAACCATTTCTTGTGATTCCAAGTTGCTTTCAACCTATCTTTGGACACGCATAGTCACAATTAAGCGCTTTGAATACACATTTCCAAGGTTGCCAGTTTTAAGCTTTAAAACATAAAATGGCGTATATTTATTATATCACATCTTTATGCGCTTTCGTATTTGACAATTAAAGATCAGTTCTGATTGGTTTGTAATGTTTGTATGTTAAATTGTGGAGTAGAAAACAGAATGAGTGTCATATATTGTATAATTTTCAATATTGCATTTATCTTATTGCATTAAATTTATTTACAAATATTTATAAACCTTTACCTCAAGAGAATGGAAAAAAGCACAAATAATGTCTGATAAAATATTCGGTAGCACGCATTCATTGTTGATCTAGACCTTGAATTTAGAGTCTTGAGCCTATGGTTTGTGTATACAATCATTTGTTCGTGTCTTCCGTTGATATTGCTGCAATCGTTACTAAGTTTGCATGAAAGCTAGAACATTAAACCTGATGACTAGACTTTTTCTGCACCTGCATTAGTTTAGTAGGCAGGTTATTCTTTCACGCACATTAAATATTCAAATCGCCGTTCATTTCGCAAATAGCTTAAAGTGCATTGATAGCAAAGTTGTTTTTAAGGCTAAGCTGAGCCAATTCAAGCCCATAAACAAATTGTTTGTTTTACGCGGGTAGATATGGATGTTATTGTGGTGTTTTTTGGCACTACTATAAACTACACAACAAAGCAAATTAATGCTTTACTATCAGCGGTAGTGCTTTGCATTCAAAATTGATTGATACAACCTGAACCTGTGGAAGGAAAAGGAAAACCACGTTAGTCTTGAATCAAAAAGTTAGGTAATTTGAGGATTACGTTTTACTCGTTTAAGAGATATTGATTTTCTTTGAAGTTCAGTGGGCGTTTGTAAACTTACTCAAGTTCTATGTCGGCCTGTCTGTAGGCGCTTAGACCGGGAAAAATTTGGCTTGGTTGACAAAATTTTAGGAAGTTAGTATTATCAGCAAGAGGATTAAGTCAAATGTTTTACCCCAATAGGGATTTTGCCTAAAGCTAATATAATTATAATTTTTCAATCGTCGAACATATTACCTTTAAGTTTAACAGATGAGGTTACAGTAAATTTAAATTTTCGAATCAGCCATAACTTAAAAATTATATTCTCTCAACAGAAGATTGTTGGTAAGAACCCAATGTTTGCACAACGGTTGAAGGATTTAACCTTTCTAGGTTATTATGCAAACACACCTCTTTTAACTTATATTTTTCAATTTCCGAATTTAAATACGGTTAAAAATGACAATTCTAATGGTTATTTTCCCCCTGTTTTGTCCTCCTCTAAAACAATGTCATGAATGGCTTTGTATTTTGTCATGCATTGCGGTATGAGCTATTAAATTATCTTCTTATTCTTGGATTTTAATACCGCCAGGTGAAATTATTCGTCAATGCTTGAATGTACATTATGTTATAACAAGTGTAAATATTGATTTTAAGAACAATACTTTAAAATTTACTTTAAAAGATTGAAACCTTGCAAC